>CM040750.1:30659693-30884693 GCA_022829145.1 Albula goreensis
TGTCCCCTCCTCTTCACACCTACACTTCCCAGTCACATCTGCTGTCTGTTCTAGCTCCCTACTGTTGGAATGACCTTCCCACAGAGGTCAGAAGAGCAAATAGTCTGTCCACCTTCAAGTGCAGACTGAAGACTCACCTCTTCAGGATGCACCTCTCCCCATCCCTCCCAAGCTCCTATCGTTAACCAGAGTCCTACTCGTAGCGACCCTAATGGTTTTCTTTTTGTCGTTTCTTCAACAGGTCATTCACAGGATCTAAGTCTATGCTATCCATAATGGTACTTGGGACTTTTACCTCATTCTAGGACTTGTACGACTCCTGGCTTAATGCACTTTAGTTGTAAGTCGTTCCACATAAGTGTCTGCAAAATGCTTGTAAAGTAATGTTCAACCCGGGCCAGAAAAGAATTAAGCAGTTAAAAAAGCAGGTTGGCTCATCAGAAGCACTGCATAGTATGTGGTTTGCGATAGGTACTATATGTACTGACCTCAGTGCCTCTTTGTTTCCTCATACTAAGTTGCCTAGCAACGAATCCCAGTGGAGAGTAAGGAAGGAAGGTATGCATCCATGCTGGCAGACTATTCTGGAATGAGTTTTGTTACTCCAGGCCAGCCAAGTTGGTTGAAGTCCTATGTGGTCTATGTTGATCTGATGCAAACACATCAAGATCCAGGGGCAGACAATGTTAAGCATGCAGTCACACAAAACTTAGCATTTAGTGATAAGCAGATCCCAGGTACATCATTCACAGACAGACAGAGTTATTCAGGGTCTACTGATCTTTATTTCCCCCTTAAAATGAGGATTGTGGTCCCCTGCTGTCCCCAGGGAAAGTGTTAATTCCTCTAAGCACTTTATCAAACTGTTCAATACTGTAAATGTACATATTTATATGTTGGTATGCGGAGACAGCATAACTGGATTAGAATGTACAAATGGCCATAGTTTATAAAGAATGTCTCTCAGATCCATCTACTTTCCACAGCAGTTACACACTACGTGATAAATAATCCATCATGGGTAAAAATACCTAAAACATAATTTAAAACAGTTATAAAAAGGAATGTCTCTTTTTTTATTTCCATTAAATTCCAATACCATTTAGCAGCCTTAAAATTCTTTTGACTTAAACAAAATTATGATAACAAAATCATGGCCTATCAGGACTAAAACATACAAGAATTACTCACAAGCTCAGCGATTTGGACAGAGACACCACATACTACTGTGCCAATTACAGAGAAAGTTTGCCTGAGTTCCTAATTACGAGACATTAAGATACACCTGTTCTGAGGTTGCACATAGGGTCTTATTTTATAAATAAGTCGATGAATTCAATTGGCATATTTGTCCTTTCAATATGTTACTTAACTATAAACAGACCCGAGATTCAGGTTCACATACAAAGTAAAAGCACATTTTTTATTCGTTTTTTTTTTTAATTTAACCTTTATTTAACCAGGTAAAGTCTCATTGAGATTAAAATCTATTTTACAAGAGAGACCTGGCCAAGGAGGCAGCATAAAAACACATATCACAAAGACAATATAAAAACACCAACCCTTCCATCACAATAGAACCAAAAAGAAACAGAGCACTGGATTTATATAGTTTAGGTGACAAAATTAGGTATGCAAGCAATTACAGACAGGGCTACTTTCCAAGATCTTTATGACTGAAACAAATTCACTGCACGAAATTAGCTCTGGAAACTTCAAGTTATTTTGTAAGGAGTTCCAAGTGGATGGAGCTTCAATACAAGCTTTTTCACCCAGATCTGCGCAAACACGAGGAACAGACAGATACAGATATCTTGAGAACGCAAGCTGTAATGGCCTTGGATTCTGGAGAGATAGGTACACAGGTAAGAGGGAATTAACCCAAAGAGAGATCTATAAATGAAACACAACCAAAGGGTATGCCTGCGTAAAGATGGCCACACAGCTTTTGCATACAATGTACAATGGTGAGCAAGGCATTTACAGCCAGTAGATGGTGTGGTATGCTTTGGATTTGCACAAACTAACAATATGACTTTCAAACCTAAAATCAGTTGTAAATGCAAACATCGACATGGAATAAATTCAATATGGAGCTGGCTGATGCTGTTTCCTTTGCAGAGTCTCAGAGTAGCTTTGTCTACATTCCATAAAGTTTTGCAGCTGACTTTCCCATGGTCCTTTTTCTGAGATCAGAACCAAAAGTAATATTTATGCTTATGCTTACTATACATTCTGACTTTCCAAGTGCTTCACTGCATCCTGTTTAAGAACTGTCTTGTGCTGTGGGTTTTCAGTGGAAGCACTCAATGGTGCATATCACCCTGTTGGACATATTCAAAAGTCTGGAAGAGTCATGGCATAACATTTCATGAAACAATGTTTTCCAGTGTTTTTTTTACTCAAAGACTCTATCAGACCTACACCAACTATACATATTTTGGCCATTAAAAATGTTGCTTTTGAGCTTAAAAGACATTTGTTGTGATGACATTAATAAAATTTATGTTAAATTTATGCCATCAACATAAACTCATTCCTATTAAACTGAGAGAAAAATAAGAAATAATATTCTGGTCTGATACTTGTTGTGCTTACCCAACCCAAGTAGGCTCATTAATAAGAAAAGTTGCCAGCTACTGAAGTACATTGCATGAGTCTGTGAACGCAGCATGCCAAGTCAACGTCTCTGTAAATGTCCCTTTATGACACTAGATTGTTTAATAATTGTTTTTCTAATCAGCACACTTTGGCCTTGCCTTGTATTTTAGTTCATTATTGTTGAGTGTAGGCAGGTCATGTTAGTGAATATCTGAAACATTTATAAGTTTCAAAACAGCGTGTCTTTAAATCTGTTGGTCATGTTACTGTAGTTTGGGTCAAACTCATTTTGTAGAGGCAGAGACCCTTGGAGTGTTCAGGTCCAGTCATTATACAGTGCTGCATGCACTCTACACTGTATGTCCACTCTACACTGTATGACCATGACAAGCCTAGATTGATAAAATGACCAGTTCCTGTCCTTATGTATTTTTGTGTTCTGCTTCTATCATGTTCTATTAAAAGATGTAACCACACCGGGTGGCTCATTCTGTTAAGCCACTGTTCCAGTGTTTGAATAGGACCAACAGTCAGGTGAGAAATCTGAACTGTGCCAGTGTGGCGGTTAGCCCTGTGGGTCAGCTAATAATTGCTTTACCCTGGGAGGAAGGGATTCAGCCCATGGGGATGTCTGTCACTCTGCTCTTCAGGGACACAAAGCTGCACATGAGGCTGTTTGTGCACAGACTCTGTGCTTGTTCAACTCTTGGACTGTAGTGGTAAATAGGAGCAGTGATTGACATTCCATATTTTGGAGGTATTTTTCTATGCTCTCCTAAATTATATCTTTCTTCCATATGGGCATGCCCATAAAACAGTATCCATTTCAAGAGAAAACATACAGTACAATTGAATTAAAATATAGCTAATATGGCAATTAATGGGATTTTTACAGTTATACCTCTAAATAAAACAAATGAGCTGACAACTCCTTTTTAGCCCATGAAAAACATTTTGTCTTCACTGAATCTGCAGTTATATCATTCAATGTTTTAAAGTATGTGTGGCTGGAATTATATCATTAACTACATTGGAGCATGTAACCGATTTATTCACTTTTACTATTATTGTACTTCAGCAACAGTGATCAGTGAACACCAACACATATTCCCTGTAAAGATGGGATATGTGTTGTGGCACAAGATGGTGCTGTTTCCACAAACATTTTATACCAATCTTGTTCAATCTGAGCATAGTCACTACAACTGTGTAATTATATAACATCAGTGATTCTCTCAGGGCACTGTGAGAAGTGTGACCTTCCTGTTAACAAACTGCTTATATAATTTATTTAGCTTTAACTCTTTAAGGAAAATGCTAATCTGCCAGGCAAGTACTCAGCACCTTTGTAATCGCACAGCAAAGATTGTTCAAGAACATTATCCACAAATCCAGTCAAAAGACGTTATAAATACTCGCTTTCACTCACCATCAAATGTTTTGCGTTATGTGTGTCTAAAAATTAATCAAGAAATACTCTGTCTACTTGTTGTTGTTGTAGAAACATGGTTCATGCTTTACATAAAGAATGCTCATGCTGTAAGTTGCAAAATTAGCTTTGAAGCAAGCGGAACACTGAGGTCACCTCCCTTGGTATGATGTAATGACAATGTACAATAAATGGCCAGCCAGGACCAGGCAGAACAAGATTTGGCCAGCCAGATCCAGAACAGAGTACCTCACTTCCATTCTCACATGTGTGTTACAATAAATTCTTGCACTCTAATGCAGTAAACATTGAGCTGCTGCCCCAGGAGACAGCACAGAGAATATTTCTGGTTAGCAAGCGCTAGAACAACAAACCCAAGTTATTTTCAAACCTTGATGAAAAGCAAACAGCTTCTTAGTTAAAACCCAAAACAGAAACAGATATGTGTCAGTGGTAACAGTAAGTATCCATGGCCAGACTAGTAATTACATCTGTCTATGCTACTTTATATGTTACTGGAGCATATCTCAGGATGTACCAAGGTCCAAGTTTATACAGGTCTTTACAATGTATTAAATTGTAAGGGAAAGCAGCGTGCACAAACAATTCAGTTTCAGTTGAGAGGTATTTTCAAGCAAACTACTAAGGCTATGATAAAGGCACAATTTGACAATTTGTTGAACTCTTTCACTGGCTTTCTTGATTCCTGGAGAAACTCACTTGTTAATCAAATTAAGCAGCAGGCTGTGCAAATACTGATTCCATGCAATTGCAGCCAGCTGGGGTAAACAATAATATATTTCAAATATGGACCTGCATATTTAAATGGAGAATTTTGCAATACATACTGTATCACATGATTATCACTAATTAGCAAAGCATTGTATGAATGTGTGTGTGTACCCCCCCCAGATAAATTAAGTAAATTATCTGAGTTTCTCCCAAAGACTACAGATCCTAGGAAATTCGGTATGGAGTTCTTGGACAGTGAAGGCCCTCAGCATGGTCACTGAAAATACCTTGTCCTCATCCATTTTTTAAAAAGTATAAAGCTGAAATCCGTTCCTCAATAACAACAGAAATATGCTGCATTGCCAGTTAGGCGGCCAAGTTTACTACTTTAGGAAGCCCAGGTTTTTACACTGACCAATCAATCTAATGTACTTAAATGATGGTTACACGTTTTAACACATGTAACCAATGATTAAATATAGGAGGCTATGAATCAATGCACTGGTATAATGGTGTGTCATCTTACTCGTCTTACTATTTTACAGATTTTATGTTTCTTTAAAAAAGAAAGAGTGAAACCCCACAGCGCGCTATTTTGCTAGGAAAAACTGGCACTTGCAACGTTTAGGCTTCGTGCACAAGCGTCACATTACGTAGTAAAATACGGCCGATTTTACAACATTTTACAGTATGAAATACAATATAATTGTTCCAAAATACATGCACTTACTGTTACTTGTAAATATACTATCAGAGATAAAATACTAATTTGTGACAAATATTTCGTATAGCACATAAAAAATGGAACGGCTGGTATTAGTAATTCGACCTTAGATCTTTATACAGAAAACATACTTAAATGTGTAAAACAGAACACGTCTTTGCTCGCTTGAAAGAACAGTGTTCTGTTCGGCGCTGCGGATTTACTGTAGCTTACTGGCCTCCACAAGTCCTGTATTTTTCCATCAAGTGGTGTGCTGGATCACGTGACCTGTCAAAAACGCATACATTTCTACAGCCACCCCCGCGGTCCATGCAGTATTTTAGTTTCAAAACTCTACGGCTATTGCTATATTTCCCCTTATATGTGCTCATTTACGCATTTTATTCTTTGAGTTAGAGACACAAAACGTGACTTCTTTCTCTGAATCGCTCTTATACCTTGTGCCATGCGTTCATCACAACCACTCCCCTCAGTGGCTAGTGGAAAATTACCAGGTTAGAGAAGCCATAGGCAAGACGAATAAGATCAGAAAATCACACATTTTTCCTTTTTGTTATCAGCAATTGTGAAGTATGGACATGTGCGTGCGTCAGTCTGTTCTCTTGAATTGCAAAACCTGCGACAGTTCAGTATTGTTTTTAATTTTATCTTTTAAAAATTGCATGGCCAGAAGTACTTCTCAACACGTCAATCAATGCTTTGGAGCCAATAGCAGTGGCAGTTGGCAACTTGCACATGCATTGTAACCAACACACGCACTTTTGTAATAAGAAATTGACAGCACTATTTGCCACTCATAATAGTGGCATACAACACTATATTCCTCTTGCTCCCGCCCTACTATTTCTGACCAAAGGCGGAGCAGTCGCGTGGGCGCCTGCAAGAATTGAAATAGATTGACAACTGTTTCACCTTGTAGAATGCCACTGAGGAAGTCAGCAACTGTAATCAAACCAATCGGAGCGTGCAATGGGCGTGACGTTAGTCCAAACTTTCCGCGGCGCCATCGGCTGAAAACTAAACCGAGATGGAATCTCCCAGTCTGAACCGGTTTCAACCGGTTATGGGTTTGTTGCTTGAGAGGAGAAGAAGCGCAGGCTTACAGTCTCACACCCTCCCGCTGCATAAAATATTTCAGTAAAGAACTAAATTGTAGACCAAGGATTATTTTATTTCGTAAAATGAGTCGGATCAGCAATTTAAATAGCGTGCCGTGATTATAGTTGGGGAACCCATTCAGTGGTCCTTATCAGCCAGCTATCAGTGCTCATTCTGGTGGAATATTATAGCTAGCCATCAAGCTAACGTTAGAGACAATCTTAAGATAGCTAGCTAGCTAAGTTAATTAGTTAACGTTACCAGCAACGGTACAGAATCAAATATAGCTTAGCTAGCTAGCTACACTCACTGGCTGAAAGCCTAATTTGATTCAAGGGCCTGGATCTTAGCAGGTAATTGTGGGTTGTGCACCAGCAGTTGAGCATTGGATTGGGTTCACTGTTTCAGAATTGAAAGGAAAATACACACTATTTTATCTATACTGTTTCACTGTTGGAATTAAAGTCCAAAGGAAGGGGAACAGTGATTTAACGTAGGTAAGTAAACTGATCATAGGTTTTTGGGGAATATGAGCGACGTTACCGCTGTATGACATGAGATCTCATGTCACTGACTGATGTCCGTGGAGCGATATTGAGAAACGGAGGCCTGATTCGTACTAATTGAATGAAGTCCTGCCTCTTACTAGTTTTAGCGCCCGTGGCGTGAGCAGACGTATTATTGTACAACGTTGGAGATCTATCTTGCTAACTTCAACCAGCCTGCCCGTTTTAATATATCTAGGAAATATTGAGGCTGCTTACTAACTACCAAGTTTCATATGCATCGCTACCTTTATTAAATCCTGTTAATTGCTCAAATTGAATGAAAATGTCTGTTAGTTGGTCGCGATAATACTCAGAAGCTAGCTAGCTAACGTAAGATGATGGAATCACGCGTTCACCCCTCATCTGGCTAATGCTGGCTCACTGAAAGTGGGAGGGGTTGCTTTACATGATCGCTTGGTTAGCTAGCAGTGGCTAAACACACGAGTATTTGTGAACAGGCTATCATTGTGGAAACATGTCGTTATAACTCGCTATCAGTCTTGTTCAGGATTAAATTAGAAGTATAATTATATCTAGCTCTAGATCTGAGCTACCTGCTAGATATATATGACACAAACTTGGTGAACTATGGTGAAATGATATTCCATAGTGGTATTCCAGTATACAGAAGGCTAGGAATCGGCGGTTTTGAAAATGCACTAAATTTTAATGCATCAAAAGGAGCATGGCTAACTAAATACCTTTAAACCATCTTAAATAGTAGTGTTTTCAAACATTCAAGGTAGCATTGAAGTCTGCTGCTGTTCGCGCTATAAATGTCCGAATGTGTTATCATAACGATGTTATCATAACTAGCTTTATTAGCCAGATTCCCGTTAATAGTGTTTAATGTACTTAAACTCTTTATTATTTGTTGGCTGTGAATCCTAGCGAAATAATCCCAGCAAAGTCCAATTCCCATCTGCAAATTTCGACGCACCTTGCGTTTTGTTAACAGGATGTAACGCTATTTAGTAACTCTGATTAAATATAAGGTATCGCTGTGTTTTAGTGTGGCTTACTCATTTCAGTTCGGAGCTCTCCGTATTTACATGGGGAACTAGTCAGAATGTCACAAGGAATGTTTTGGTTCTCTTGGAAAGGGCGGTTGAATCAAGTAACGTTAGCTTAGCTAGCTATGGATCAACAGGTCAATGGACTGTTGTTGAACAACTAAGCTGTTGGTATTTTGTCTTCGCACTACCTTGCCAAGGATTCAGTCATCGCCTGTCTGAGAGTATAAGTATTTGTATGATTATCCTATAGTAACGTGTCTTAATCTTCAGGGATTTAGTAATTTTACCCGCCTATTTTATTTTAATTTCCCCACTGGTGACGGGTTAATTGCTACTGTAACCTTAGAGTAACGCAACGCACTTCAATTTAACACAACGTAATATAAAGATAACCACTGTTTTTCGTACCGGGAGCTTGTTTCTTGGATTTAATGTCAAAAAGTAATGTCTTGAATGTTGAGAGACAGCCCCGCCTGTCAGTTGCAGATGTAAACAATGTGACGTAGAAGTGCTGTTCTGGGAGAACACGCCATACCACGTGGCTTTGTTGTTTATGTAACTCCTGGTTAATTATGAAGTTTACCGCTCTTGCTTAGCAAATCATGTGAACATGTTTAACTAAAATCTCAAAGGAGGGATATTGTATTGTGTGTGTTAGAATTCGTACGAGAATCTGATTCATTTATCTGTTTTGGCATTTTTCTGGTTACCTTTTTTTCTTTGCTTATACCTCTGTGATTTTTCCCTTTACATCCTAATCGTAGGACAGTTTTCATTAGCATAGCTGTGACTACTTATTTGGCATAGTTATACGTTCGATTTTAATGCCCCTAGTTGATGCGTCCAAGTGTTTGATGAACCATGGCAGGTTAACATGAAAAAATCTCCAGTACATGGGATCTCATACTAGTTTAACCAACATAAATTTGTCAGGTTAAGGCAAATGTTTTGATCTATTCATCTGTCATCAGGGTTTCCTGGAGATCCCACTAACAGCAGCTTTCATACCTAACTTATATGGAATAAAAAGTGATTTTTGTCTGATCTTAATTCTGCTTTTCACTCATTCTTCAAGTTGTGTGATCCTTTGGTATTGTTTCTTATTTGTAATCCTTCAACATTACAGGCTCTGATGCCTGGTCTAAATAACAAGTTGCATGTAATTTACAAAGCTCAAGCCTTTCCACGGCTTGTTGAAAGATGCATTGTAGGAATGGGAGGGTATTGAGGGTATTGGGAGGGGAGTGTCAGCTGTTTGGAATTTTGTGCCCAAATCGCTGTTCAATTCACATGACTTTGCCTGTTGGATGTTTTTCTGCCCCTTCAAACCACCCCCTCCCACTGTTACAGATCTCTATGCCAGCAATTATGACAATGTTAGCAGACCATGCAGCTCGGCAGCTGCTGGACTTCAGCCAGAAACTGGATATTAACCTGCTGGATAATGTGGTGAATTGTTTGTACCACGGTGAAGGACCACAGGTAAGAATGGGTGCTTATGCCTCCTCATACTGCCATAACAAATCTATGAGAGCATTAAGCCTGGTCATGGCTAAGATAATGTGATTGACAATCAGCCTTTGCATGAATAATGATAGAGTATGGAAGGAGCTGCATTCATTTCAGTAATTTAGGTTTAGCTTTGTCCAAAATACTAGACTGAGAACAATTTTTCTTTGGTAAATGAACTCCAGGACAGACATAACTGGAACTTGAAGGGCAAGTTGTGGAATTCATTCAAAAATAAAACTTTTTTAAACACCTTTGTCCCCCAGGGGGCTGCATGTCCAGCTGAAGAGCTAGTCCTTATTGTAGTGGTAGATTCCACATTCCTAAATCAGATCCCTGCCGCATCATTGCAGAACATGCTCAGGAGTCCCATGGGGTGACGCAGTTGACCATTGCCTAAGCTGGAAGGGTTTCAGTTGCCAGGGATTTTGTGCATAACTTTAGACTGATAAAACGGTCACCTGTTCATCAGAAGTCTTCCTTACTCCAGCTGTGCTTTGAGTGTGGTTCTTCATCATAATGACTGGTCAGCTCTTGATGTAAACTGCAAAGTAAAAAGAAGCAGCATGAGTGTTGATGTTTAATAGTGATTGCCTTCTGAAATTGAGGATGTGTCAGAGTTAGTATTGGCCGTGAAATATTATTGGACATTTCCAAATTGACGGACAAGAAAAATATAAGAAGAATCAGTCTGTATGAAAATAGTGTAAATGACTTTCCGATTTAAAGTAAGCCTTGGTGACAGCAGGAAGTTGCATACAGGTCCTTTATGATTTGGCTTGTTAGGAAAGAAAAATGAAGAACCACTAATAAAAGAAGTACATTGTTTTTAAGAAACATTTGTTATTTTAATTGTAATGTATGTGTTTCTTTCATTAAAGCAAAGAATGGCACAGGAAGTTTTGACCCATTTGAAAGAACACCCGGATGCCTGGACAAGAGTTGACACCATATTGGAGTTTTCACAAAACATGAACACCAAAGTAAGCTATGCCAGGAGTGGACTGCTGATGGGATCTTGTACTTTGAGGAAGTCCTGTAAAACTTTGCAATTTAGCATGATTTAAACCAAACCAATGCAGCTATCTTTTTGATATGTGTGCTGAGCCCTGTTGTTCTCCCTTTGTCACAAATACTTCCTTTCCCCTTTTTTGTTTGTTGTTCCTCTGGTGGTGTTATTTTACACTGGTAACACTGAGATACTCTCTGTTACTGTGTTCAGAAATTCGAAAGGTCCCTTTCTTTCAACTGATTGCTATGGATTTAAGTCCTCATGTGACAGTCCCTTCTGTTCACAGTGCCATACTTTGCTTGTTGCTCATTCATTTGACCCTCATGGCCTTCAAAACACCTGTTCATTTAGATCTGAAAATTTTGGCCTGTGTGTCTAAATTGTGTAAAGACTATTCTTTGTTAATTTGCTAAACACTTCATATGAGTTGTTAGCAAGTTTATGGTGACATGAATGAAAATGAGTCTGTATTTCTGTGCACCATATATAAATATATGAGCGCAGTGGATGTTTGGATGTACTCTACTTCTGTTTCAAAGACTTCCTCAAAGTAATGGTAAATCAGTTTGCCTTTTTTTGCTTGCCTGTAAAATTGCTCTTAACACTGACAGTCATTACTAATGTTTGAGTTGATCTGTCAACAGTATTTAAATACTCAAATTTGTAACTTGCCAAAAGTGAGATCATTAGAGGAACAGAAAGAAAACAGAAAAGGTAAACACTTCTTAAATTTATCTAAATTCTTCATTTATTTCTATATTAAAATAATAAACGGTGCATAGTTTAAGGACTTGAACGTTTGGCATTAATTATTTTTTCTTTTTTTTTTAAACTTATTTAATTCAAGCTGTTAATATTTGATATTAATCATAATGTTCCATTATGTTGATTGCTTGTAATAGGAAGAAAAGGGGTGTGTCTTCCTGTGCACCTTGACACAGCTAGGCTTTGGCGGCAGGCCTCCACAAGGTCTACCCTTTTGATTCCCTTTGACTGAATTCTGTTCATCAATTTATATTGCATTTGTTTCATTGGGAGAGGGAGGGTTCAGACTAGACAGTAGGCTTTATGATAGAAAGAAAAAGGGAGAGACAGGTTTGCGGCCAGTATTTCTCCTGTAGGGATCATGTGCGTCTGTGTGACTTTACTCCCATTTTTCCCCTCTCTGATGTCTTTAATCTCTGGGTTTTTTTTTCTTTTTCTTTTTAAAACCTTGCAATATAGCAGCAGTAGTGATGAGAGTGTTGCAAAGTTTTGTTCTGTATTTGTTTGGTTATATTTTTAAGTTGTGTGGAACTTAAAGCTGCAACATCTTTGAAGATTTTCTAGGTTTTAAGAGGTAAAGGAATAACCATGACATTGATTAATGTAAGTGGCTCATAGACCATGTACCTGCTGAGTTCACCTTTAATGACTCACTTATCTGTGCATTGCACACGATGCCGCCTTGCTTTGAAATATTAACAACTAGTGATGCACGTCTCTTGATTTTTCTCCCACTTATTTTTTCCTCCTTACCCTCAGGTCAATGATCCCTACAGTTGAAATACTCTATCCTAATAATATTAACAATGTCAATAATAAAGACATTTTTTTAAATTACTACATTTTTAAATACCATTCTTGTTTCATTTGAATATGTCACAACAGATTGAATTAAATGTAGGATTGAGGCTTTGAAAGTAAACCTGTGGTTTGTCTTGCTGTTCCTTAAGAGGCACACCAGTTCAAGGTGAAAACAGGAATTTGATTTGGTTCATACCTTTTGGCTTGTTAACGTTGGGTGCTTAGCACCCACATTGCGTGTGGGTGTGGGTGCGGGTGTCTTGAATGTGTGCACACCATCTGTGTTGACTTGACAACAGTGTCCGTAAGACTAGAAGCTGTATCTTTGAGGGGTCCAGTTTTTGTCAGTCTTAACTTGACGTCCAAGAGGCCAACCCCTTTTTTTATTTATACTTGCATTGTTTCTCAGGCTGTCAGATTTGAAGCAGCCAATACAGACTACATGGACGTTTGCCCCTTTTTTTCTCCTCTGTCTTTCACTTTCTGGTGTGATACGGGGAAAAACAGCAGGACTTCTACAGGGTTTCATCAAAAAAAAAATCATTACTTTGCAGAAAATGACACAAATCCAAATAGGGAAATCTGCATGAAATGTGATGCAATTGTGGTCTTACAAAATTCCACATCTCTTTGCAAATTTAACATATTTCAGGCAGGCACAATTAAGAGCAAAATGTTTTTGTTCTTTATTTAAATCTACAGCAAGTGTTAATAACATTTTCTCAGTTGCTCTGAATTTCATCTCTGGGCCTAATGAATCTTCTTCTCATACATTACAGTACTATGCAC
The DNA here is from genome assembly GCA_022829145.1 of Albula goreensis. Taxonomy (NCBI): domain Eukaryota; kingdom Metazoa; phylum Chordata; class Actinopteri; order Albuliformes; family Albulidae; genus Albula; species Albula goreensis. The sequence goes on from CM040750.1 coordinate 30,672,718, forward strand.
TGCAGATACTGGAAACTGTTATAAAAACAAGATGGAAGATTCTTCCCAGAAATCAGTGTGAAGGTAAGCAGTGGTCACCCTGGGCCTTGATTCTGGCACCAAACATTAACTCCAGGTCAGGATTACAGTCTCTTGAATATTTTTTACATTACTCAAACTTTACTTACAATGAAGAATGCACAGCCCCCCAGCTGTGTTTCTGTTGAGTAGCAGTTGGTAAACTGGAAGAATGGGACTGACAGAAGTGTTATTTATTTTATTTAAAGAAAATTTGATTGGGCTACAAAGTATTGGGGAAGTTTGAAGCTTAGCTGTACTTTCACTCTCTGGCATGGTTTGGTTATGATAACAAATTAATGTAACTAAAAGTGCATCGTTGCTGAGATGCTTGATATTCTTCATGAAGCACGCTGGTTTCCTGCTTGGCTGGGACGTATTCACACCCCATATTGGTTGGAACAAGCAATGACTATGCTGGAGAGTATAAAAGAAAAAAGTAAACAAAAATGTAGCACTACGAATCTAGTAACGTGTCGTAGGTTGTTAATTCTTTATTTTCCTTTTTTTACATGGAAAAATTTATAGTTATTGGTCTGTGAATGCTTCTTATGAATACAACTCCTCAGGTAAATAAGAAAAGATTAATCAATGAATAAGAAAAAGCCATAAGCTATGTACTGTGAAGGCTGTAAATTTTGTATTCATGGATATGTATTTTAGAGTATATACAGCCTGTTTAATTTATGAAAGGAAATCAGTTGGTTTGCAGAATACAGAGTGTCATGCTGTCAGATGGTAAATTGTTCAAGAGCAACTGCTCTCAGCATTAAATTTCAGGAGCAATTCACAGTGTCAGCTGGCTATAAAACAAGTTGGCTAGCTGGTTGGTTAATACTTGAACATGTGAAACAATCTTATCTGGTGTGTTCTGGGTGGGACATGTTCATAAGATCAATGTTATGATTATCAGTGTTTTGGTTACAGTAATCCTGAATTCTGTCTAAGGAGAGCTCCTTAAACTTACAGTGTTTCACTAATCACTTCATGCCAGCCAAGCCAAATTGCATTTTTTAAAATCCATATTTAAAATGTGGCTGACCAATGAATATTGTATTCTGCTTTAGTAGAAATAAAATTGTGAACTAGTTAAATGTATGATGGCAAATTAAGCTTGGGTTTGTATGAACTTTTTATATGAACCTCTGAAACAAGGCATACCCTAAGCCTACAGCTATCGCTCTATTTTGTTATTACCATTTTTTTAAAAGGCTGCTTAAATGGACTTCTGTAAAAGTGACAAAAAAATTAAGCAAAAAAAAAAAAAAAACACTCATGGAAATTCTGAGAATAATTTCCTTTGGTTCCCCGACAGGGGTCAGTATATTCTTCACACAATGGACAGCAGTCAAATGCTGTTGCTATCACTTTGAACACAATCACATGATGCTCTGTTGTGGCAACAATTGTGGTATCGGGCACCTGTGGCAAGTCAATTGATTCAATATACTCCCTACTGTGAGTGTTTAGGTTGTTCATTTTCGTCAAATGGCTTTTTCTCATCTCAGCTGAGAGACTTCTTGTGCCACAAGCTGTTTATTTCAGGGTCAATCTTAGGTGGAGGTTTTTACAAGTGGATGAAAGTGCTAGGAACACACACTCTAAGTAAGCTCAAGTTAAGTAGAATGAAGGGACTTCAGAGCACTGTATTAATAAAATGAGTTATGGCATAGTCCAAAAATCAGAAAAAGAACCAATTACACATCTTTTCTTGAAAACATCCTTTACTTATTTACTTATGGAATTGAGTTTTTAGTCATTTTCTTGAATAATTGTTTGATATGGTCGCAAGGGAGTAAATCTACTTTAACCATGTTTTAATTTCCTTATGTTTTCTTAACCAGTTAAAAATATATGGAATAAGCTATGACCATACAAAAGCTTGTTTTATTTACTTTTATATCGAATTGGCGATGTATAAGAAGCAGAAAGAATTACTCCACACTGGAAAGAAATCGAATGTTGCCTAGTTGACAGTACCTCTGACATATTTTAAATGATGCATTATTCCAGTCTATCTTTGTCATGAATGTTGTTGTCCTTTTACTGAAAATTTTTCTGATTGCCAAAACAGTGATAGAGTGATGACTGGGTAGTTGAATTTAGCCAATTAGACAGTTTAAAGAATCAGCAGAGCCAAGGACTTGGAGGATTGTCTTTTATGCAGGGGTGCAAAAACATATATGACCAGTGTTTCAACCCTTCAAGCACTGAATGCAACTTTGCCTTTCATTTGAAAAAGTTTTTCTCTTGTGATTTGGGAATTTTAGAAAAAAAGTTTATGATGCTACTGAGATTCTTGCAGGAAAGACTCACAGCTTGCTTTGGTGTTGCATAAGTAAATCTATAGGCAGGTGTCATAGAAGTTGAAACTCATGCTTGTGGGGGGAAAAGGAAAACAAGGTATAGGTGAAATGAAGGGTTAAGATAAATCTGAACCCTTATGTAATTTTGGACAAATTCAGTTTTTTCCTAAGATATGTATTCTTCCTGGATTTTATTTGCAACCATAAGGTAAGTCTATGTACCCAGTAAGACGTAAGCTGCTTAAATATCCATTTTTTAAAACATATTTTACACAAATGGTAAAAGTGCTTTTAGGTTACTTCACCTATCTCATCATAATTGCTGAGGTAGGAGTGACAAAGGTTCCTCAAGCAAGCTAATGCATGGTCTTGCAGTCTGCAGTGGAGTGTCTGTTTCTCGCACACAGTGGTCATGGGTCCGTTCTGTGCCCTCTGTGCCTCCTGATAGTCATTTGACATTATCTGGGGTGATTGGTGTTGATAAACAGATACATATCTTTTACCATTGATTTTGGTTCATTTTACCTGCTTCCTACCCATTGATGGGATGCTTGGTGGAGACTGTTATGGTTTATTAATGTTCCCTCCGGTCAAGCTCCCAGTTGCAGCTCTGAACGTACTGAATGGTCAAAAGTGTGGACAGATTTGCTGATCTCAATGATTAATGAGCTGGGTTGTCCCGAATGAATTGCCTGGCAATTCACATTACACTGACTGCTTTTTATAGAAGTCGACTATTTGTCTTTTGTTTTTGTTTTTTTTTTTTGGAAAGGACATTAAACAAATTGCTCCCCACACAGCTGCTGATATTCCCTCCATGTTGAAAAAAGGTGGGAAACTTGTTTAATATATAAATAAAATTGAATCACATGCTCAAATTTGATATGCCAATTCAAACAAAGTATTTTTGTCATTGACCTAAGCCCATTTGTCTTTTGAAGAGGAACAAAAAAAGGTTTTTTGACTCAAGTCTTGCAGTTCCCCTCCTTGTTAATTATGATTGGGGACTTTTAATTTGATATTTTGTATTATAAATAAAATATTGAATCACAATTTTCCTCATTTTTTACTATACACTTTTTTCTACAAAGTTATTTTTCTCATTGACCTAAGACTTCCCACTTCTGACCGTAGATGCCTGAGTTTTGTTCAAGTGGCAAACCAATGCAGGGCGACTGGCAAGTATGTTATTTCACACTGCGTCAGCGTTACACCTAGCAGCCGGCTCTGTTCACATTCTGCACATTTAATCGTATTCTTGTGATTTCACTTACGAACATGAATAGAACTGAAATCCCTGTCTGCGTCTGTCAACAGGGTTTTGTTTTGTCTCTAAAGGACCGTTTGTTCATGATGTGGAAAACATTTCACTTGATGTCCATGTGTTAGGCATAGGAAGCTGCTTTGACTTGTATTTCTATTTCTGTTCACACAAGGACCAGAGCTCTTGCATTCAAAGACTAGTGCTTGGATAAGTAAAGGAAAAACATATCTCAAAGATTTTCTTTTTTTTTTTCTTCTATTTATGACTTCCCAGCTCTATTTGAAATGATTGATTTTGAACATGAATGTAATTTTGTGCCCTAAGATGGAAAATTAACCATAGTTATTTCTTTACCCCTAGGAATAAAAAAATACGTTGTTGGTCTCATAATCAAGACTTCATCTGATGCAACTAATGTTGAGGTAAGGATTTTTTTTGCTATTACAACTTGAATCTTTTGAAGTAACTTCATTACATTGTCAAACCTGGTATCATTTTATGTTTAACTTAATCTGAGGAATTTGTGAAAAACCATACATTTTTGTCTTTTTTCTTTCTTTCAAATTTCAGAAAGAGAAGGTGTATATTGGAAAACTCAACATGATTCTGGTCCAGGTAATCAAATTTTATTGCATTTTTACTAAGATTTATGCAACCCCCATAAATAAATACTGAAGAATACTGTCGACAATACCCTTTGCACTTTCAAAGATCTAGTGATATTCATGCTTTTGGTAATGAGCTGAAGTCTGTAGCATCTGGATCATTGCACATAATACTTGAACATAGTGTGCACTTGTTGCTAGCAATATTTTGTCGTTCAATCTTATCTTAATAGATGTAACAGGAGATGGTTGCAAAATCAGATTAGCTCGATTTAAAGGTTATGAAGCCAGGACCCCTATGCTTTGGCCTCTAATGCTGCGTTTACTTTGGTTAATCCTTACCTGCGTCTCACACCCAGATTCTGAAGCAGGAGTGGCCCAAACACTGGCCGACCTTCATCAGTGACATCGTGGGTGCCAGCCGCACCAGCGAAAGCTTATGTCAGAACAACATGATTATCCTCAAGCTTCTCAGCGAGGAGGTCTTTGACTTCTCCAGCGGCCAGATGACCCAGGTCAAAGCCAAGCACCTGAAAGACAGGTAGGTCTGTCTGAAGAGCAACCCTGCTCCTAAACAATTATACAGAGTTATACAGACTGCATGAACGTACCATTGCGTGCTTGGAAATGTCATAAAATTTGATCTGTTGCTGTAGCTTTTGCGTATGTGTACTAATAGATCTGCTCTGTTTTTAATTTTTTTGCATAAGGAATGGTCTATATTTCATGTCTTTTCCACTAAGATTGCTGCTGGTTTTTGATGATCCAAATATTGCTTCCTGAACATTAAATGATACCTTTTCTTTTTCTCTCACAGCATGTGCAATGAATTCTCACAGATATTCCAGCTCTGCCAGTTTGTCATGGTGGGTACAACCTTGGCCTGTGTATTTTCTTTACTGCAGAGTAAACATGCTTCTGAATTTTTCCTAATCATATTCTGCAGGGCAAATGGTTTGATTATTTTAAATATTTTTCCGTTTTCCAGGAAAACTCCCAGAATGCCCCCCTGGTCCATGCCACACTGGAGACGCTGCTGCGGTTTCTGAACTGGATTCCTCTGGGATACATATTTGAAACCAAACTCATCAGCACGCTTGTGTACAAGGTAATGTATTTATTCCAATAATAATCCTAGGCCAAATTTAAATCTATCTCTCCTCAGGCTTTAGCCAGCATGTAAACATACTTATTTCTTGAAGGGGGCTTGGGTTCTATGACGTTCATTTAATGATTACATTTGCATTAACCCAATTGTGGGTCAAGACTGAGCATGTGAAATGATTACATGTTAAAAATGGCTCTCACCACAAAGTAACTGCATAATAGCTATACCCCCATATGTTTGACTGGAGTAAATGATTTGTTATGTATAATAAATACATAACAATAATAATGGTTTTTAGTGAGATAGTGGTCTGTAAATACCATTGTAAAAGTTTTATACAAAATAAGAACTATAGAAAATATAATAAGCAATATTCAGCAGTCACTTCAAATAAGTGCTTAGGTGGAGGGTAACATGCTGTTGTATTAGTATGGGTTAACTCCAAAGCATTGTCACCTTAAGAAAAAGTAGATCTGTTCGTATTCTACCAATACAGTTACCTCTCAGGCTTATTGTATGTTGTAATGAAGTCACCAAAGTGAATCACTCTTTGAACTCCATTCCAAACAATGCGCTGAATTGCTTAAAATCCTAAATTAGCCAGCAAGGCACAGTGATTCAGCATTTAATGAAATTGTCCTCCCACAAAGGCGCACTTGCATTGGTTTGCTTGCAAATGCGTAAGAACCGGAGGCATATTAAAATGAATGGTGGTATCTCCAATGCTGCCTGCTCCAACAGGTGGTGAATCAGCATTCATACATTTGTTTGGCTAAGGTCAATGTGGATAAATATGTGGACTGTTGATAAAATGGAAAAGCCGGCCCTAAGAAAAAGCAACAGGAGTTTATTAGTAATGTGTGTCTCTGTCCCTCCCCAGTTTTTAAACGTCCCGATGTTCCGCAACGTAACCCTGAAGTGCCTGACTGAGATCGCTGGTGTGAGTGTGAGCCAGTACGAGGAGCAGTTTGTCACACTCTTCACCCTCACAATGATGCAGCTCAAACAGGTGAAACCCCTCTGCAGTGTCCTGTATTCATTTTTCCCCATTGCATACAGTGGAACCTCTCATATGCACTTACTGAGTTAGGGACTTACAGCTTAACTGAAAAGCTAAGTAAATAGAAGTAGCACTCACAGTTTGGCCGTTTTATTCAAGCTTTTTATTATATCTGATGCAAAAAATTGATAAATGAAAATGACTTGGCATTTTTTTTTTTATTCAATGGAAAATATTTCCAATGTAGCCACTAGCATTAAAACATTAGGTGTGGGAGAATTATCAGTCTGACATAAAAAAGGAACAATTAACGGTAGTGATCAACGGTAATGTGATTACTGGTTATTTTATACTTTGTTTTAAATTGGCTACTTTCCAATTTTAAGATATAAAGTGACCGTGCAAGTTACCATTCCAGTCGAAAATCTGTAAATCATTCCCTAATTTGCTCCCCCGCTCAGACACTCCGCTGTACCGTAATGTCAGTAATAAATGATTGCGATCATTATTTGACAATAAACAGAAAAAAAATGGTTTTATGCCATTTAAATAATATGCCTAAAGGCCAGTTTAATAGCTCTGTATAAAAACAATAACTTCAGTAGGTAGAATTAAATCAGCAGGCTTTGATAATCAGGAATATTAATGACAGTCCTAGGAGCCATGGAATATTCAAATGTCATACAAACTGACTTATCCCAACTCATATGTTGATTTTCCTTGGTGTGACCAAAGACCACAGAGGGACTCAGACAAGGAAATCCATGCCTTATGTCAGCGGTTTCGGCTCTATGAACAGATTCACTGAATATATTCCTTAAGGTTTTAGTAAACTGGATTCTATGACTGTTCTAAAAATACATATTTGTTTCTTTTTTTAAACCTTTCTTGGATAGATGCTTCCTTTGAACACCAACATCCGGCTGGCATACTCCAATGGTAAAGATGATGAGCAGAACTTCATCCAGAACCTGAGTCTGTTTCTGTGCACCTTCCTGAAGGAGCATGGACAGCTGATCGAGAAGCGGCTGAATCTGAGGGAGACCCTGATGGAGGTGAGACCCCCACCCCAGTTCTACTCAGTCAATAATAATAATGACTTTTTCATTCACAATCTTTTGCATTTAGTATCATGATGATGTTCATAATCCATTGTAGTCATGATCACTAAATGCCTCACATTTAAGTGCCAGAAATTTTCCTTAACCACCTTAAAATGTGTAGCATACCCTGGGGTGATACATGCTCCAGTATGTTTACCACGCATTAGGACTCTAAGCCGTGTTCTCTTTGGTACTGTAAGCTGTCTTTTACTGTGTTGCCTACTTCCTGTTTGTGATGTAGTGGTTTGACCTTCAAGGGAAAATGATGATGAGGTCAGCCATTTGCTTTTGTCCCTACAGGCTCTACATTACATGTTGTTGGTGTCAGAGGTAGAGGAGACTGAGATCTTTAAGATCTGTCTGGAGTACTGGAACCACCTGGCTGCAGAGCTGTACAGAGAGAGCCCTTTCTCCACCTCCACCTCTCCTCTGCTGTCTGGCAGTCAGCACTTTGATGTCCCGCCCCGACGCCAGCTCTACCTGCCTGTGCTGTCTAAGGTGAGTGTAATTGCATGCACGTGTGTGCATCCAAGTCTGCGTTCGTGTGTCCGGATATGTGTGTAAGTTTGTGTGCATTTTGTCGTTTTCCAGTCAATAAATAAAATAATACTTAGCACAATAAAACATGTCAATGTATGGATTGTTATGTATTTTTCTTCCATCCAAACCTGACAGGTTCGTTTGCTAATGGTCAGCCGAATGGCAAAACCAGAGGAGGTCCTTGTGGTGGAGAATGACCAAGGAGAGGTGGTCCGAGAATTCATGAAAGACACAGACTCAATCAACCTGTACAAGAACATGCGAGAGACGCTTGGTGAGTTTTGTCATGATTTATATGTGAGTTTGCTACGGAGCAGAGACTCTCCATCTTTCCTGATCAGTACGGCTCACTGCTTTTATGATCAGAATTTACAAGGGATGTTATCTGTAGGGATTAGTGTTCAGGAAATTTTTGTAATGGTCTTCATCTCTGGGCCATTAGTATTTTGCATTATTTTTGAATGTTCTCAACCATTGTCAGCTGTCAAGGATCATTTGTGGCTGTGTGTGGCTGAGACACATTGGGTCTGGAAATCATTATTTTATGAAGGTTAACACGTTTTACTGCTCAATCGAAGACCACACTGGGGATGGTGGCAACCTGAGCACTGTTGCACAATAACGTCAGTTGCAGTGTTTTGTGTTCCATCTCTTATCGTTGTTTGCTTTGTCTTTACCTGCCACCTGCAATTATGCTGACTATTCATACATATTTTTTGAACTTCTGTAATTAGCACTCTGCAGTTTGGCAAGCAGGAAAGCGTTTACTCAAGTGTCTGTCCCTCCGTGCCGGCAGTGTACCTCACGCACTTGGACTATGCGGACACAGAGCGGATCATGACCGAGAAGCTGCACAATCAGGTGAACGGGACAGAGTGGTCCTGGAAGAACCTCAACACACTGTGCTGGGCCATCGGTTCCATCAGTGGGGCCATGCATGAAGAGGACGAGAAGAGGTTCCTCGTCACTGTCATTAAGGTAGTTTGAGAGTGGTCATCCTGACCACGTTTTGCGTCCGGCGCATCCCACATCCGGCAGAGTCGATGCATTTGTTGTGACCCATCTTACAGAAATGCAGCTTAACGTGAGCACCATTCTCAGGATCACAGAATCTTTTGGTGACTTTTTGATTCCCCCTGAAAACAGGTTTTCAGTGTTTCACAATTAAATATAATTTAAAAAATATGATTTAATGGATATTTTTTCTGTATTTGTTCAAATGTGGAATTCCATGTATGTGTGTATGAGCATGGATGCATGTGCATTAGCTAGTTAGATCTGACATATAGTGGGAACTGGTGTTGTGCTAGACTAGGACACTGGAATTGTGTGTTCTGTCAGGTGAGAATGCAGCTGGGCTTGTCACTTAACGTCATGGCTTTTTGGTGATCCAGGATTTGCTGGGGCTGTGTGAGCAGAAGAGAGGGAAAGACAACAAAGCGATCATTGCCTCCAACATCATGTACATCGTGGGCCAGTACCCACGCTTCCTTCGGGCCCATTGGAAATTCCTGAAGACTGTAGTCAACAAGCTGTTCGAGTTCATGCATGGTGAGTGCGATCATTGAAGGCCCAGCAGGAAAACGCCCATGGGCCTGACTATAGTCAGACCAGAGGAGAGCCCGGCTACATCTACCTTCACTTGGGCTTTTTGGAGATCCTGTTATCTGGGGGACTTACAAATGTGCATGCAAAACAGTTAAGTAAGGAGCAGAGACAATACCCTGGTATCAGTATCACAAGCAGCGGTAGTAGTAATAGTAAGCCTCTCTTCACCATACAATGTAAGTGCAAGATTAAGATGGAGGATATGGTGTGTAAAGTAGACGATGGATTTGAATGTGTACTGAAAAATTACTCAACCCAGAGTAAATGGTCAGAGTTTAGGTTATCTGAATCAAGATGCAGTCTGCAGCAGAAGACACAGTGGCTCAGCTCCTGGCTGTAGTGGGGAGTTCATTCCACCACTGAGGGGCCAGGATACAGAAGGGACGACGTCATCAAAGAGACCGTCACCTCGATGATGTAACTTTTTACATTCACACTCTTCCCCGAGCGTCACTCGAGGCTTAGTGCGGCCTCCCACCTCATGTGTGTTTCCACTTACTGCAGGTACAGCTGATGGTGGCCGACGCTGTGCCAAATCCAGGCTGTCTAGGTGTAGTTGGCTAGGTAGGGCTGGATCCTGCCAAAGCACGCAGGGCAGAGGTAGGCGTGTTACTGCTGCGTTGTCACAGCTGGCAACATTAAGTGTATTTTACTTATTTGATAGCTTGCTATACATCCTTAATAATAAAGTGCATAACTTGGTTGCTAACATTGATGAGCAGCTCATTTACAAATGAAAAAAAAGTTAGGGGGTGTCCTGAAGTGTTTATAAATACTGAATGAAAAGTAAACAATGATTTGCAAAACCAGGTGCTTGGAATGTGGTATCAGAGCTAAATAGATCAGGATCTGTCTGTGTCCATTGGAACTCCCGTTTGCCTGCAGTACGTTTTATGTTTTAGTTTTTTCTGTAAACACATGCAGAATAGCTCAGACATGAATCTATTCCTGAAACATGAAGGCTATCACTGAAACTACAAAAAAGCCTCAAGCAGGGGAAGTATCTTTTTCAAACCTGCTAACAGGTATTGAATGATAGAGCCGTTGTCACGACGAACCGTTCTTAGTGGAAACAATGGTAACTGTACATTGGTATTTAACTGCATAGGGATAACATCTAGTGTATTTATAGGGTCAGCTATAAGTTACTGTAACTGATATCTCCACATGTAGCTAACTGTCTTGGCATGGCTTTAGCATAGCTGAGTGACAGGTGGAAATGAGGCGTTTGCAAAATTAGTTCTCAATATAGCTGTTTTCATCCACATAAACACTGTTCACTGTAGCAAATGTATGTTTTCATAATGTTGGCATTATTGTTGTTCATGCATAATGTACACAAATTAGTTGTCAGTGTAGGAGCATACAGTAGATAGTACATGGCATGTGGACCTGATGGCCATATAACAGTCTTCTTTAAGATAACCTCAGAAAAACACATTGTTAAAGACTGAGGGTAGTAGCAGGGCTGGGACTTAGGTTAGGGTGTGCAAGGAATTCTGGTATTCTCACTTTCTTTGGCCTTTGTGTTTTTTTGTGTTTCCCCTCAGAGACGCACGACGGTGTGCAGGACATGGCTTGTGACACATTCATCAAGATCGCGCAGAAGTGCAGGAGGCATTTCGTACAGGTGCAGGTGGGCGAGGTGATGCCTTTCATCGATGAAATCCTCAACAACATCAACACCATCATCTGTGACCTCCAGCCCCAGCAGGTGAGCCTTGCCCGCAGCTCTTGCCAAGTCATGAGCCTCCTGCCAGTTTTGTTTCAGGTCTTGATAAAAATGGCATTGGGGATTCAGTCTTGGCCTTTTGTCTAGGTTCACACGTTCTATGAGGCAGTAGGCTACATGATAGGAGCACAGACAGATCAGGCTGTCCAAGAGCACCTCATTGAGAAGTACATGCTCCTGCCCAACCAGGTGTGGGACAGCATCATCCAGCAGGCAACAAAGGTAAGCTGTGCTGCTTGTCATGGTGGAATGGTGCAGATTGTTTTTAGATGATTATCCTTCTCTCACTTCTATGGAGACAAGGTATCGACTGCCTGTTTCTTTAGTGGCTTAATTTAAAGGTTTTAATGGCTAAGCGACCATGTGACATTGTTTATGTCTACCGTAGTAGACATATTCTCACTTTCTTTCATCCCTAGAAAAATGAAATGTTTCATCTCTCCATTTAATTGACTCCAGCAGTTTTTGTTTGATGGCTGCAGTCTTGATAGATATTCAGTTGGTCAAAGATCACGTTGACCACAGTGTGCATGCTTGTGCTCTTGCATATGTATGTAGATGTGTACGCATATGTATAAGAACACTTACCATTTTGCCGCCTCACCCCCATCACCCATCAGAATGTGGACATCTTGAAGGACCCAGAGACTGTGAAGCAGCTGGGCAGCATCCTGAAGACCAATGTGAGAGCCTGCAAAGCTGTAGGGCACCCCTTTGTCATCCAGCTTGGCCGCATCTACCTGGACATGCTCAACGTGTACAAGTGCCTCAGCGAGAACATCTCCGCTGCCATCCAGACCAACGGTGAGCTGCAGGCTTAGCTGGGGTAGACACAGCAGGGCCTCCAAAGCAAAGCCTATGGATATTGTCAGATATTCTATAAATAGTTATAAAGCATTACATTTAAGGCAGGAGCTGGTGACATGACAGTTGCCTGAGGCAAGACCGACTGACTACATTACATTATACATCATAGGCATTTAGCAGACACTCTTATCAAGAGCGACTTGCAACACAAAGTGCATTTTTTCTGGAGCGAGGGTGTTAAAGTGCTTGGGGGTGTGGGGGTAAAGTCTCAAGAGCCAGAAGGGTTAGAATGGACTAAACCCTGTGGATGCCCTGCTCCTACACACCTGAAGCAATGCATTTTTCATTGCGACTGATATGCAAATGGAAAAAAAAAGTGTGTTCATATATATGTCCGTACTATGGGAATATACTGTCAGAATGATTTGCGCTGAAGTGCAGTGGAGAGCTTTTTCTTTCCGGTCCTTGCTAGCATGTCGCTCCCTTTCCTCTGCAGGAGAGATGGTCACGAAGCAGCCTTTGATAAGAAGTATGCGCACAGTCAAAAGGGAAACGCTGAAATTGATTTCGGGCTGGGTCAGTCGTTCAAACGATCCACAAATGGTAAGGACAGAGCTGCCTTTTATCAGACATCCAAATCACAGTTTGACATCTGTAGTATTTCAAAACATTTTTCTAATTTTATTCTGCCCAAGAGAAAATGACACATGCGCCCTGTTAGCAGAGCAATAAAAGACTTTTAGCTAACAGAAATGCCACAGCCGAGCCAGTAAACTCCAAATTAAATTTTTCTAAACAAACGTTCGGAAGACTGATCGAGGTATTAAATCAATTTGTACACTTATTACAGATCAAGTCTGAAATGTTGTCATTGATACCATGAAGATATGCTCTACTTGCATCCCATAGTTTTTCTCTGTGTGGTGACATTCGCACAAGGTGCCATGCAAACACCACAGTACAAATGTCAACAGGCAGTTGGCCACATGCTTAATGGGCCGGACCCTGTGTTTTCAGGTGGGAGAGAACTTTGTGCCCCCGCTGCTGGATGCTGTGCTGATTGATTACCAGAGAAACGTCCCTGCCGCCCGAGAGCCTGAGGTCCTCAGCACCATGGCAACCATCGTCAACAAGCTGGGCGGACACATCACCGGGGAGATCCCCCAGATATTCGACGCTGTGTTTGAATGTACCTTAAATATGATCAACAAAGTGAGTTTGCACATCTGCCTGCAGCGTCTTGCCAACTTGAATACATGATGTGATAGCACCATTTTGTTTGTTCCTTTCAGTTACTTGCACAACAGATTTTTCTTTACCCAAAATTACAAAAGTTACCAGGAGATATCCCTGCTAGGATTAAAAAAATGTAATCTGGCCTCGTATTTTACAGCATTAAAATAAAGAAGTGCATGAGTGGATATGTGATTACTCCTAAGTGTCTATCATTGTTGCTTCCTTTTCCCTCATTAGGACTTTGAGGAATACCCTGAGCATCGAACACATTTCTTCTACTTGTTGCAAGCAGTCAATTCCCACTGTTTCCCAGCATTCCTTGCCATTCCCCCAGCACAGTTCAAACTGGTTCTGGACTCCATTATCTGGGCATTTAAGCACACAATGAGAAATGTAGCAGACACAGGTAAGCTTTGCCAGTTCTTTGCACCTTCACCCCGGTGTGTCTTTAAAACAGGATTTTGAGGTTTTGCTGCTCTGTTTCTGCTGGGCCAGTGTACATGCATGTTTTTCTTTGTCTCTATCAGTTACCCTGGCTCTGTTGTCTGATTAGCTGTATACATTAATGCGGGTTCACTTGTAGATCTAACCACATATTAACCATAATTTGTGTGCTTACGAGTACATTAGCTTAAATGTCAAATTACACAAATGATTGAGCTACTTAAATATTTAAAAGCAGAGGTTGCCATGAAATTCCAAAATCAGTATGGCCCACCCCTGGCCAAAATGACTCTGCTACACAGCATGCCTTGGCTTGTACAAAGGTTAAGTGCTCTTTATTTGCATCTAGGTCTGCAGATTCTCTACACTCTCCTTCAAAACGTGGCCCAAGAGGAGGCGGCAGCACAAAGCTTTTATCAGACGTATTTCTGCGACATCTTGCAACATATCTTTTCTGTTGTCACGGATACGTCTCACACTGCAGGTGGGGTGGGGAATGTATCAGTGTGTTCCTTTCATCTGCTCAGGGTTTATATATCCAGCTGTAATGTTTTCTGATGTACAAGAGTAGATTTATATGTGCATATCTAATGTGGTTTATTTGGAGAAAACAGTTTAATGTATGCATGTAATCCTATCTGCTCCAAAAGAGGAGTTAATGTGTGCATCTGATTTCATCTAAGCAGGAGGAATTAAATATATGTGTGTCCTAATATGTTATGCATTGAGTAGAAGGCAATTTAGCATGTGTGCATAATAAGTTATGTTTTGAGTATGATAAATGAAATGTGTGTGCTTAATGCTACCAGTCGGTTAGATGAGTTTAATGAATGCATTTGTCATTGGGTAAAAGGACTAATCTGTGCTGTTTCTCACAGGTTTAACAATGCATGCCTCCATCCTTGCATACATGTTCAACCTGGTGGAGGAGGGCAAGATCAATGCTGCACTGAACCCCTCAAATCCAGTTAACAACCAGGTTTTCATCCAAGAGTATGTGGCCAACCTCCTCAAAACTGCCTTCCCACACTTGCAAGAGTAAGTACCCATCTGCCTGATGCATGATAATGCCAACCTCATCTCTTTGTCAGCTGGTATAAAACTGACATGCCTGGTGTACTCGCAAGGAAGAATTTTTGGTAAAATCTGCCCCATACAATTGTCAAACCCATTGGCCAAAGTTATAATTGCTAAATGCCTTCTGAAATTAGTCCAATACAGTATTGAAACCAGGTAGCAGACTGTATGATCTGTAACTCAGGTTCAGAGCGATCCTGGGTCTCCTATTGAAAATATTCCACATTCTCAGCTCCTGGACACTTAGTTTCTCTTAATTTTTTATTATTTTCTTTCAGTGTAGATTCATTGTTGCTAATTCATGTTTTCTATGCTATTTTCCATACAGTGCCCAGGTGAAAGTATTTGTAACAGGGTTGTTCAGCTTAAATCAAGATATCCCTGCCTTCAAAGAGCACCTGAGGGACTTCCTGGTACAGATAAAGGTAACATGTCCACCTTCAGTCAAAGGCCTTACAGTCATATTATATCATACTATAGTCTCATTATATACTCATATCATATACTCGATTGTACATCGCCAGATGTGTAATACTAATAATGGCATAAACATTTAAGAAAGTAAATCACATTTCATACTGCCTAGCTGGGAGAGAGCAGAATTATGATGTACTGGAGTGTTTCATAAACAGAATATGTGTTGGTTGTAGATACAGGTCATTACCACAGATGTGTTTGTTTGAGCGTGTGTGCAAATGAATGTACATGAGTGTGCCAGTCCATCAGGCCAGGGGAAGACAGCTCCCTGGCAGCAGTTTGGCAGAACCAGAGAAGCTAAGGCAGTGTTCCATTTCCTCTCCCAGGAGTTTGCTGGCGAAGACACCACAGACCTGTTCCTCGAGGAGAGAGAGGCATCCCTGCGCCAGGCCCAGGAGGAGAAACACAAGCTGCAGATGTCCGTTCCAGGGATCCTAAACCCACACGAGATCCCAGAGGAGATGTGTGACTAAAGACAAGAAAAAAAATCAACTTGAGTAGTTAAAGTTCAAATTAAAAAATTTTTTAAAAAAGCCAAGTTGTCGCTGCAGCCCTTTCATGGGATGGCGTGTAAACCCTGCCCGTGGGAGGGCCCGACACTTGGGTGTTCGTCGACCAAAACAATGCCAATATGTAAATGATACTGTCACCCAGTGGCCCTTTTTACATAGTATGCGTTTTATATGGATACTTTTGTGTAATACCTTTCCATTGTTAAATCAAGCTTACGTTTGGTCATCTTTTATTTAGAGCTGCATGAGGTTGTAAGAAGTAAAAAGACATTTGAAATCCTCCCCCCCCACACCCATTTATTTGTTTATATATATATTATGTATAAAAGCAGGAGAGGAGATTTTTGTGCAAAAAAGGTATGTGTCAAAAAGTCATCAGCAGAAAGGCTTCTAGAGCTGGGGCATTGCATACAATGAAGTGGGGAGGTTCGGGAGCTTCACACACCTTCTGGGGGCTGTGTGCCCAGCCTGGGTCCCCTGCCGCACAGCAAGAGAATGTGCTCTTGGGGTGTTACGAATGAAGGTCTGAAAGGTGCTGCTTTTTTAGTGGTGTCAGGGTTAAGTTGGTCTCATGGTTGTGCTTGACTAAAAAAACCTACTGCATCTTGTTGCTTGGCGGGAGTGTTGCAGCAAAGATAGATTATGTGCATATCATCCCAAATGTAAAGCATTGTTAGTACCACGGGAACATAAAGTTGGTTTATTTTTACTTTTTTTTTTTTTTTTTTGTGAGCGTGTGTGTGCTGTCGCTTAGCCGACATCAGGTTTTTGTTTTCCTCAATGAGGATTGTTGCTCATTTGTGAGCCTTCATTTAAATCGAAGTAAAAAAAAAAAAGTGATTAAAAATATTTATGGGTTAATGTAGGCTGCATCTTTATAACAACTCATGTTAATTCGAATGGCTTTTGAGATTGAACTGTACTAATTTACATTGTTTACCATGCTGTAGTGCTTCAAGAACACTACTTAGCGCAAAATAAAACTTGGTTTACATTTAATTTTGTATTTTTGCATTTTCATTTTTATCTTGAAATTCTATCCAAATAAACAAGAGGCTTTTATCCAGAGAATACGTAATTGCCAACAGACTAATTAGAAGAATGTATAAACCCAAATACTGATCTTTCAATGGCAAACTATCCCTTCTCTAAGTGTTACATTTGTTGTGAAACTTTTTGAAACTGATTAAAGTTGAGAGAATTTTATAATTCCGTCTCTGATTTAATTTGTCTTTTACTGTGGTGAGAGAGCAGATGGTATGGTTTTCCTTAAAGTAATCTTTGAAACCTGTCAAGGGAAGTGCCATGTAAGCATATCAAAGCCATTTGTAATTTAGTATTGGGGAGGGAGAACTGGAGATTATATCTGAGGGACTAGCGTTCATAAAACATCTCTGAGCCGGAGTGCTGATCCAGGATCAAGTTTTCCTGTCTAAGACAAAACTGATTCATGATCAGCGACTGCATTCACAAAGCGTTTTCAGAGCGGAAGTGTTGATCTCTGATCAGGTCTCCCCTGGTCATATCCTCATTTGATCCCTCGTGTTCAAACCCAGCTCTTCTGCTCTGAGACACATTATGAATATGGGTTGCAGACTGTTGAGGGGAATGTTGCAGATTCAGCTCAGGGATATGCGATCCTGTTGCTTCAATAAAGGAAGTGCTTCCGATGGATTTTCTTCCATAAATATCCAGCTGCACAAATGGGTAACATTTCAGCTGTACCACGCCAGTTGCTATGCATTGAACGTTGGGTAGTAAATAAGAATTCATTATCGTTTTGATTATATGCTAGGACTGAGAACATTAATTTAATCTTAAACTTGGCTTCTGAAATATTGCAGCAGTGTGAATAAATATAAAATTTATTGTAAAATGTGCATAAATACTAATTTTTTGTAATGAGCTGTGTCACTGTTAGTCATGGTATTTCCACAGGGGGGCAACAGGACTTCCCCTCCTCCAGTAAACTAGAGGCGGGGCCTATTTGTGTAGTTAACAAAATGATAATAGGATGTAATATTAATAAAACACATTTTAAGTCATACATGTAAACTAAATTATTTGTTAAAGAAACTAACATGGGTGATGTGCCAAAACACATGGCCACAATTTTCTAAGTGTCGGCATGTGCAATATTAATTCTGCATAATTTGCATGTTACTTTGGTTTTGTCTTTATTCCTGCCATTAATGACCGAGGACCCAAAGACTTCTCAGATGGCCCATTAGGTCCACAGGAGTAAATTTAATTGTGCTCAGGCTGGTTCATGTAGTGCAAGCTGCGTCTGCTCTGCTTTGATTAACACGTGGCTTGTGCTGAAATGACAGTTAAACCCCACTTTCTGAGAAACATGAGCTGCATCTACTTATGACCCACTTTGAAAGAAGTATCCATGGAATCCATTCTGGGGGTGCTGCTCACAGGAATGCTGGACTGTGGCCAGTCTGGCCCTGGCTCCATTTTTTTTTTAAAATAGATCCTGTAGTGCACTCTAGCTGCAGCATTCAGTTGGACTCGGTTAGGAACCCAAGCTGTCATTGTTGAAGTATCATAAATTGCATTTCATCACAGGTTTATAAATAATTTATAACCAAGTGTGTATCTGTGAGTGTATGTGCATGTTTTCAGATAGACCTGACAGTTGGTTAAATCTAGTTAACCTTAAGTAGTTTGTTTTGTCTCATATGGTGTACATTTTGTAAAACATGTTTGGTCTCATTTTTTGGCCGTGAAATACAAGGCTGAGTAGGCCTTAGTGTGCCAAGATCCAATAAAATGTAGCACTGCACAGCATTTATACTGCCGCCTGGAACCAGTCTATGTCTGGTCCAAGGGAGGGACAGTGTCAAAATGCCTTTGGCATGACTTTGAGCCAAAACCAGCATGAACTTAACCCTAACATTTTCATCTTTGTTTGAGACATTAGTATTTTGTATATCGTAAGTCAATGAAGAGACTGTCAAGCATGAACATTTTGCCAGTTTTAATGGCAGGCAGCATGGGGCATATGTATAGAAGGACCTTTTTTTTTTATATGCATGTTTTGACAAAAAATATAACATGTAACCCAGCTACCCACCCACCTCTGCACGTAGGTGGGCCTGGCATGACCATTACCAATCATATAAGTCAAATTCATAATACAAAGAGCAAAATAGTTTATTACAATTGGGTGAGGCTAGTTGCCAAGTGGGTGGGTCCAGGCCCAACCATAGCAATGGAGGTGCCAATAATGTGTGGGAAAGTCAAAATATTAATACACTTAGAAATATTTCCGACAGGAAAACTCTACCTACACTAAATAACAAAATAACAGAATGGTCCTATATTGGCATCTTCAGGTCCTTAACATGGATGAGGATAGTGAAAAAGAGGAGGAAGTGTCAGAAAAAGACAGTCTTGATTCTGATTATGACCCGTTTTCAAATGAAGAGGAAATGGGTATTGTCCTAGAACCACAACTCCCAGGAGAGACATTCATGTGAAATTTAGTTAAGTAGAATGGTCCTCATCTCCCAGTATATTATAGACAGTAATACCAGCTTCACATATGAAAGACAAGGATGACAGTGTTGTTTTTCAGCTGTTCATTTCTGATTCAATTTTTAAAAAGTTCTAGAAATAACTAACCTATAAGGAAGGTGGGTTTTGGCACAGGTAGAAGGAGCAGAACAAAGTCCATTTACATGTTTATTTAGGGTTCCTCATTCTTTCTATATTCTGTACGTCCAAATATGAATCAACAGAGAGCCTGTTGGATGCAGAGACAGGTATGGTCATACTCCCATCCCCCGTGACTGTGGAGACCTTTCATATTTACTCAAGAGTCATCACATTTGATCAATGAAAAACTCGAAATAACTTATAAACATGATTTTATGCACTGAAAATATGTATGTGAATGAAAAACAGTGACACTAAATATAGATTAAATTTCAATATTAAATATCATATTGGAAGAAGTAAAGAAATTCATGGGGAATTTTAACATTGCTACTTTTGCATGATTAAACATTAACCTGGAACATTTTATTATGTTCCTGATGATTGAAGGCTTAATAGCAAAAACATTCTCATTTATTTTCCTTTATAAAGGTTACTGTCAAAAATGACAAAAACTCAATACCATTTGACAAAAATGCAACACATTTTTTCCTCAGTCCAGGTGTGGTGAGAAAATCACTTCATTGCAATTAATCAAATGAAGGCTCACCTGATATTTATGTCCAAGATCAACTTACAAAAATAACTGACTGTGCCCAAATAACTTAATGCCATCCATCCTGGGTTTGATGTCGGACAAGCCTCAGCTAGGAAGAATTTGTGTCTGGCATTGCTGAAGACTTCTCAGTATCCTCGTTGTTTGTTTCAAGGAGCCTCACAACCATCTGTGCAGAGACATCCTATCTATTCAACCATCCAGTTCATCATCGGTCTTCCCTAGGCAGTATATAGAATCACCAGCCCTCCACCAGAATCAAAGACCCCATTTCATGGACTTATCCATACTACATTGTGTTGCTTTTCTGCCTTTCCCTTTACACAAATTTTGAATATTTGGAATATTATGTCTGTTCTCCCTGCTTTGTGGCACACCAAACGTTAGATAGCACACACCTCTGTCTGGCCCTCCTCATTCTATCCTTGATGGGCCTAGTGGCAAATATGTGTGTCTTTTTTGTGGCTTCTTGCTCTTCTATTTCTCTGTCAACTCAAATGCTTCCACATTAAAAATAACGCTACACTTCACTCCATGTTCTCAAACACTGCTTGTTTATTTGTATACATTTGACTAGTAATATGTGTTACTCCACTACGTGCTTGTTTTGTATGACATTGCTTTCTTCTATGTGCAGTTGAATGTTGAGTAAAGAGTGTTCATGAGCATGTGTGCATGATCAATGCTGCCATCTACTGTGTAATAAGAGAACGGTCACCCTTGTCCAGGGAATTTTCCTCAATCCACATTTGAGGATATTAGCAGGAATTAGGGATAGGAGTTTAAACTCAGCCCTATTTGAATATGTAGCTGTAAGATTGTAAACTGAAGGTCTATTTTTCTTGTGAATTTGTCCCGAGGCATTTTACGGAGGCGAGAAAGAAATGAGGTCAACCAGTCCAAGGCAAGTTATGCGTGATTACGCAATTCATGATCAACAAACCTAGACTATGGACTCCATACAAGTCCTCAGTGAAACAATTTTATCTGATTTAAATAATAAATTATGTGATTTTGGAAACTATATACATATAGAAAATACTAGTAGTGAGTTTCTACAAAAGTAATTTAAATTCTGCAAAACACATTACTTGGATATAAATCAATTTTATTGGAGTATGGTCTCTTGCTAATACAAGCCTACTTAATAAACAATTGGTTCAAGTCAATTCTTTCAAAGAATACATTTTTTAACCTAACTCCATCATTGAAAGCCCTGAAAGATACAAATGTATTCTGAACTGGTGCATGGCATCAACTCTTGCTTGCCATAAGCTAACAATTTTCAAAAATAGTTTCAAGATGTTTTGTTCTGTCACTGCCACTAAAAAATCCTTCAGTAAAGCATCTCCGGCCTTCTCCCTTTCCTGACATTCTATGTTCATTGTGATAGATAACCGAATTTCACAGAATGTACCTGCTGATAATGTTTGAAAAACAATATTTCCATGTGACTGGCACTCACCAGACAATTTACACAGGCCTGCTAAAAAAGGAATCAATGCAATATAATCCAGGGTTTAGTGAATGCAGAATTAAAACAACTGCAACAGCCCAATTTAGTCAGTCCCCTTCACACATTGCAATGCTGAAGTTGTCTGTTCCAATATGACTCTGACATCTCATTTGGGCCTGATATGAGTCAACAAGCAAGTACCAGAATAGCCCTGCAAATGACCTGACTTCGGTTCCAACAGTATTTGAAATTACATCAGCGTTAATACTCAACTCATCTCCCAACTAAAGCACAGATGTTGGGATAACCTCACAATGCACAGAGGAACATTTGTTTTGGTATCCAGGACTAACATTAGGTTAGATGGGAGAAGTGCCAAACATTAGTTATCTATTCACACACTGTAATTTCCATCACACGAATGTGAGCACATTTCACTTTGCGTGTGGCTGAATCTGGTATTCTATTAATAATTGAACCCTGTCCTAGTGTATGGTAGAGAGCAAATTAAGGGCTTGATTTTTTTTCCCCAAATTTTTGAATTAGCAACTGTTCCTCTAAAGTTACCATGTGCCCCTAGGTAATGAGCAGCTGATGCACACACGCTCTGAGAGCTCCTGAGATTGAAATGACCCAAGATTTAGCATTTAGGCCTACTCTTATCCAGAAACAAACTGCATAGTTCTCACTTTTTGACTACACGTTTATACAACTGGATACTTTGCTGAAGCAATTTTAAAACTAATTAGGTCAGTACATTAAGTACTTGGCTCAAGAGTACAACAACAAAGTCCTTAGAAATAAACCTTCACAAGTAAACCGCTGACTCACAAGACCCATAACCATGGTACTACACTGCTGCCCACGCCATTATTCAAGTCAAGTTCAAGAAATAAGAAATACAATCCAATAAACAACTGTCAACATACATATGGTTTTATTGATCGTACAGTTAGTGCAATTTGAGTACATCAGCTTTCCAATAGCTACTGTTGCCTTGGGAAATGTTACTGTACATAATAACTAAAGGTAGTTACATGATCTCTAATCTAGTGTTGAAACAATTTAAGGGGGAAAATATTTGCAGTCAGGTGTCAAACTTGACAGCAGTCCTGCTTGGAACATACTGGCCCATACAGAATGTTTTAGTAAAAAACTACAGATTACAAAAGAAGGATAAAATCAGACTATTAAGCTGGACATTAAGCAGCAGCGACCCCTTTCGCAATTACATTCATACTTCCAATCGTTCTGGGTGTCATGTACTACAGCACCATGAAACGTGGTGGCAGGAACAATATTTTAGTATTTGCACTTTCTATCCATAAGGAGTTCATATTTGATGCAGGTTTGGTTCCACTGTCCTGTGAGAACTGAAAGCAGGTGGAGTTGAGGTGAAGGTGAGCGTTTTGAAGTCACCTGAGTTGGGTAGGGTGGGCCATGGCCCAGAGGCAGGACTGAGCCACTTGGGCTAAAGCTGAAGCAGGACCCTGAGCTGGGGGTGGCTGCGGGGAGGCAGGGAGGCTACTGTTCAGGAAGAGCTGTGAACACAGGGCTTCTGGCATCTCTCTGGGAATGGCTTCACAGTGCAATCAATCTGAACCGTGCGTTTTTCTCCCTTTCTGTCCTTCTTCCCTTCCTCTCTGCAGTCTCTAGGTTGGTCGTGCTTGTCCGAGGCGTGCCTTGGTCCTGGAAACAAAGTAGGGTTGCTGCTAAATGGCAGAGCAATTATTCAAAAAATAAATTTAATCCCCGAGTTCATGAGTAGAAAAATCAGTTTCTGTAGGGCTGGTACGAATGCATTTCCACCGATTATCCCTGTCAGATACTAACTGGACATATACACCAGTGCCAATTCACTCACTGACTACACCACAGAAAAGCATTCCATGCAGGAACACAAGAATAGTCTTCAGATGTCATTCATGAGCCTGTCAATACATCTGTCTGAAACGTCAGATTGTGTAAATGACTGAGCTAATCAAATTAAAAGCAGAAATTGGCAGTTATTTCAAAGGCCCTCCATGCCCACCCCTGCACCAGTACACAGATCATGTTTAGCATCAGGGGTGGATGCTGCACAAAATGATACTAAAGCCTATGTAATTAGTGGAATTCTCTGAGAACAAGTTATGTCACATCTTGAACTTGTAATGAATTTAGTTTTTCTCTAACCTTATACTTGAATGCAGTTTCATCCAATTGAATGTTATAGTGGAAAACAGCTCACTGATTTTTTCCAGCCATTGTGTAATATTCTGTGCTAAAGTTTCTTCTTAAAGGTTACAAAGAACAAAAAACAAATCAAACCAGAGCGGTGCACACAGTGCGTACTGGCTGCAGCCATAGCTGTAAAAATGGCACAGTACTCGTTTATAATAGGCAGACCTTTACCTGCTGGACTTCTCTGAGCTGCTCTGTCGACTGGCACTCTGCGAGGAAGCCCTGAACTGAGCCTCCAGCCTGGCGTAGATCCCCCCCACAGGCTGCAACAATGAGCCGGATGAGAAACCTGCTGCAAACCAGCCTCTCTTACAGGAGTAGTGTCAGCAGTATAACAAAGGGTACCTTCACATGCACAGCTTATGTCTTTCCACTATGAGCTTTACAAAAGCAGCACAGTGCAGCCTGATAAAGCCTTTCAGGACATGTCTTCTGAACAATTACATCAACAGTGACAGATTCTGAGACATGGTATGTGTCAAACATGTCATTCTTCCACACACTGCCCTCTGAGAAAGAGAATAATATCTAAGCTGGCACGTCCTTGGTGTGCCTTTTGCCGCCACAGCAAGTACTGTTCCTACAAGGCAAAGTGACAGTATCTCTCGTGATCTGACGGTCTGGTTTCTGATTAAAACCAAGGTGAAAATGTATTCAAACACAGACTCAGACAATCTTATGGATGGAAAATTCTACCATTGGAATACCACTGAAAAGCTATCAATAAACCTTGAAACAGACAACAACCAAAACTACAGCATATTTTATTGAGTAAAATGATCTGCAGAGGTACCGTATTTCTCAGTGAAATGTAACATCTCCATTCTCCATAACATCAGCAGGGCTTTGGCTTGACCAATAACTTACTTCTTTCACGTCCTTCGAACGGCTTTGTTCCACATCACCAAATCTCAGCTTCGCGAGGTGACCAATGATTTCAACCATCCGTCGCTGATCTGGGAACCCCAGAAATGCACACAAAATGAAGACATAAATCTGATTCAGAAGAGCAAGGCCTTATAATGATCTCAGTTATACAATTATAAAAAAGGAACGCTTGACTGGGATTCTGTGTTTGACAAGGGACACTGAATGTACCTTCTTCCCTTTGGGCGTCTTGGTTGAAGCGCATGGAGCGTGTGCTGTCCCACTTGCTTTTCTGAAGGCTCACTCTGTGGGGATTTTACTTGTATGAGATATTTATACCTAATTTGCCAATGTATAGAAGAATATGAACCAAAAATGCACTCAGAAACAAATACTGCACAAAATATTTACCAATTTATATAACCAAATAATACAGAAGGGATGTAGTCAGATTTTATGTTAACTGAAGTCATCAAACCAAGGAAAAACACACAGAAGAAAAAATAGAAGAAGCTGACAAGCTATACAGAGAGACTCACGTGAAAGGAGTGTTGTCCCGAGAGGGTGCCTGTAAGCGGACGACAGTATTGATCAGGGGCTGAACATGTAACATGACACTAAATATGGAACAACAGTAGAAAGAGCTCCATTCCAGTCCACTTGAAGTTGGTTTCATTTCTGTAATCACTCCTCAGCAGACTCTGTGTAAAACCATATGTTTAAATAATAGATGGCTAAGCCTCTTCATTGCAAACTAAAATGTCAGGCAGTCCACACAAAAAACACCAAGTTCAATTCAGAGACTCAGTGACATGATTGTAAAATACCCTTGATACAGGACACTAACAGGTTTTCACCTTTTCTGCTGCCTTCTCTTTCCTTTGAAAACTTGGCGAAGACACCTGCCTCTTCAGGGGTCTGCTCGATTTTTTGGCCTTTTTTGCACCTGTGGGCAGTCATACAGGAGAAGGCCAAATCATTGTTAAAGGGTTTGATTACTACAAAAAAGTTAACATCATGTATCAAATACAAGTACATTACATACCACAGATGTAAAAACAATATGTAAATATATTAAATATATGTAAAAGCAATAATTGATAATACAACGATGTCACTGTTATATTGATAACATGTCATACAAGCCCCTTCAAACAAACATCAATGCAGACATGTTAGAACTGCTTGTAATAAAATGCTCTAAGATGGTCTCTGTCCAAATAAAATGCACTTTTCCTTGGGGAATATAGATGTCCCAGTAAAACAATCATTTATCAAATCTGTGTCTGACAACTCTGTATTGTGTCCTTTAATGACAGAGTGTATGCATTTTAAATAAAACTATTAGCATTTCTTCACAAAAAGTATATAATGTCAAAATTACCTCTTGAGAAGCATATATGATCAAAGGAAGTTAAAACTAGTTTAGCAGACAGTCTTGTAACCACTTTTTAAAGTTTGACCTTGAAATATCCATATAAGAGGCAGAGATGCTTTTTTGTTATATTTTTCATGACATGCCACATCTCAAATGAGGGCAGTTGTGGTGTGCTTTCTTCATTTGTACAATTCACTCTGCCACAGTATTCAAAAAGGCAGTTATGAAATTTAACTGCTGTCTACAACACATCACTACATTTGAAGCAGTCCTGTCACCTTGCTTCTTAGAGACTTCCTCCTCATCCCCAACCTCGTCCTCGGTCACCTCTGAGCCTGTGGTGTATTCCTCATCCTCAGATAATAGGGACTGCTGCCTCTGTAGGAGGAAGAGCACTTGTTAGCATCTTGACATACTCATAGCTTTTCCCTGGATCCATTAACAACAAGACTGTACAAACACCTTATACTCACAGATAACACACAATGCAGAATAGTAGGACCAGTGCAGGACCTAATTTCTCTTTGATTATCATTGATTAAATGTGCATTCTTACAAATCTATAAGACTTATCTTACCAGCTGTAGACTCCAATTTCTCAATAGTGAAAACTGCAAAAGGGACGACACACAGAAACAAAACAGCAATGACATCTCTGTCAATCCTGATGAAACTTCACTACGTAATAAAATGATAGGTACGCTCATCAATGATGCATGCATACAATACACCAACACACACTAATATAGGAGAAACACAATCAATCCCTACTGCATTTCTGTGCAATTTTGTGTGTAATTTGCATGGCCTTCTTATGTCAATTTAACTGTAGAGCTACAAAAGCTACACCCAGATCATGTGATGTGGACTCACCGCAGTCACCTCGCCTTGTTTCTGTGCCGCCAGCATCCCCGGCTCCAGATGAATGTCACAGTCTTGGAGACGCCCTCCTCCTGGAGACAACTCAACGCTCCTGGACCATACAAAACAACAAAGAACATTGCTAGTACATGCACTGTGTGTCCCATCTCAATTAGATTCAAAATATGACTCAGTCCATTTTCCCAATAATTATCTTGGTTGGCTGGAGGAAACAATGACACGTGGCCCTGCAGAATGCCTATCTAAAAAAGCTATGTAAAACATGCCAAAACTACTACAATTCTTTAAGCGTGCTAGGAATGATGATTCTACTAATAAACTATTTACGAAGTATTTTTCATACATTATGTTCAACACACTTTCCAAACAGAGTATGAACAAGACTTGGATAATGGAACAATACATATTCATAAACAGAATATATGAAAATGTAATTGGTCAGTTAAGTGAAGAAAACATGCTGTGCATTCACTGAGCTACTCTTATTTTCATCCCCCTGCATTCTGTTCTGCAGAGCCCTGCTTACCCCTCCGGTGCAGGGGTTGTTGGTACACACACAGCGTCTCTGTGCAGAAGCAGGTCATTCAGCAGTCTGGTCTGAGCTGGGCTGTCAGTGGGGCTCACAACATGGTCCTGCATCTTACAGCCCTTCCACACACATACACAACCACAAAGTTGCTATTAATTTGGAGCTTAAGATTTAAACTGAAGGTCCAAATCCAACTTAAGTTACTATCTTGACAGGTAAACTGAGGGCACTATAAGTACATGGTGTGTCCATGTGAGTAAAACAAGCTTATTTTTGGGCAGGCTCAATTTACCTTGGGCATGCAGGTGGGGTCAAAGCGCAGTACTGTCTGGTTGCAGCAGGGAAAGAGGCCTGAACCATGCTTGCCCAGCTCTGTTCCCATGGAAGGGTAAATCACTTCCTCTGGGTGGTATCTGCACTGTCCCAGCTCTGAACACACAAACACCTAGCAGGAGCAAGACCACGATGAATTTCTCTCCACTCCTCGCGGTGTTAACAAACCCATGCTCATATGTACAGCAGGATTTCCTTTTGAAATTTGTATACCCTATTTTACCTATTATATACACCATCTTACTTAAATACTGTTTAAATGCTTGTGTTCATCTCACCTCAAAGGTTTAGTGAGGCCACAGCAGACTCTGTATGGTAAGCCCTCAGGCTGCTCAATTTTACAGCCATTAATGGTGTTCTTAGACACCTGAGATACATGTGTATTTACCTGGTTCATACGAAAAAAAAAAAAAAACTACTTAAATTTAACACTAACTGTGCTTCACATTGAATGGATTTTCATTTCTGCTTTTAATGAGGGAACAACATTCATCAGGCAGTCCAATTAAATGATGAATGTGCTGGGGAGGTTTGGGGTTAGGTACAACAGTAGGCCCACATACAACCTGACAGACTAAATTGATCACAGTAATTAGTTTCCACTGCACAGCCATCCTTGCTCTGGGAGACCTACCTGACTACAGAAAGAGCATGTGAGGAAGTTAATGGTTCCCCAGATCCTCCAGTAGACCAGTGTCCAGGATTTGAGCTCATCGTACAGGCTGCTCAGGTAGTCATGGACATCCCAGCTCTTGTGTCTTTACAGTACAAAAACCACAACGCATAAACACAGAAAATGCATTTGCTGATAAACTGTGAATGATTCCATTACATTTAATTACCTTTAAATGTAATATATCTGTACTTGACCAGTACCTGGTGTGATTGTATATGATGCTTCCTAGAGGGTCAATGTTAATTTTCCCTGGAATGCAGGAGATTTTTCTTTCTGTCTCTTTGGTCAAAAGTTTATTGCAGAGACCGCATCTGAAATTGGAGCCATGGGCAGTTACTAAGGTGCATTAGGTCAGCAGTCATTTACTTCATACCTGTGATGATCTCACTCACCTGTACAGGGTCACAGCATTCCCTGGTGAATCATGATTCTCGTAATCTGGGTCAAAAAGTCTCTCTATTTTCTTTTGAAATAATTTGCTGAGTAAAAAAACAAATTGAATCACAAAGATCATTATTCAAAATTAAACTGCATATTAGTGAAATGTCTGTCCTGTGGGAATATTCAGTCTTGCAGGCATCAGTGGGATTTATGCAAATTGAAAGTCTCATTACCAGGAAGGAAAAATATTATTCACACCCACTATATAGAGCCACACTAATGTAAAAAACATGCTGCTGAATAAATGTGAATGAGGATTAATCTGCAGTTCAGTCAAATCATGGCAAAAACTATGTTGCAAAATAGAAACTTTAATAATTATCCATTTTTGTTACCTTTTGAATTTGTCCTTTTTGTCCTTGATGTCATCTGCCTCATTGTGAGTGAAGAGGTCAGCAATGCAGCTGGCCAGGTTGGTGTTGATGCAATTCATGTTGCACGGTGTTGCCACAATAGCGCTCATATGATTGTGACAGTACTCTATACATTCTTCAACCTGAGGACAATCAAACATAGACAGAAGAACCTGTGAAGTATGCCTAATGCCTATTCTCTTTGATTGGTATTTCGTAAGATTCCAAGAATCCTCATCAAAGTACAGACTATAAAAACAGCAATCTTGTGGACTATATTAGGACAATATACTAAAGAGATACAACACCTTTACACTCACACATTCACAATAAATCTCCATGCTCATGTCATGCCTTAGGATGTACAAAATATTCACACCCAGCACACTCCACAACACTTACTAATATATCCATCTTCAAGAATTCGGAGGAGATCAGGATTGAGATCACATTGCTGGGTTCTGAAACCAACAAACACACACCACATAACACACTGCCAAGAACCACTGCAAACACACCACGATTCATGACAAAATAAAAATCAAAAAAATAAATGCGCCATTCAAAAGCACTAATGGTAAGTGACAATTTGGGAATTCTACAGCACAACGTCCGAGATGGGTGTGGTGTGCATCTTAATATCATGTGACAAATACACAAATTTATGCCAAGCTTAAGAGGTGGCTGCATAGAGGTGGCTGATGACCTCTACCTAGTTTGGGTTTGTCGTTGCTCTCTCTTGATTCTTGGTGTCTCTTGACGTAGTTCATGAGCCACTCAAAGATCTGGATGTCACAGTGCACAGAGATGTCCACTTCCTCCCAGCGCTGCGCATCCACAGACAGATACTCGGCAAAATACTTCATCTCGCTGACAAGCAGGTCCCGTGGACACATAAAGTCCTGCTTAAGGTTTTTAGCCTCATCGCAGACATGGATCACCATGTTTGGCCTTGTGAACAGAGGAAAGAGGTGTGACTCAGACCCATATTCAGAGTCACTGCTAAACTGAAAAGAACCGAACACACTAATAATCACTTATGCTAAGTCATCAAACATTCTACATGGAAGGGAGAGCAAAAGGGCAATTCTGCCTAAGATCTACATAAAGCATATACAGCAAACAACAATTATGTTTTTTAGGTCAACCTCTTGTTAAATTCTGATGATTTTACATAAACTCCTACCCTTTTCCACTGTCTCCCTGTCCTACTTCCCCAGCCGTGATAGTGGTCTCAGTCTCAGTTTCTACGCCTCTCCCCGAAGGTTGGGCGGTCAGACCTAAGGCCAATGAGAAAAAGGCATCATAATATACGGTACATTTGAAATAAAGCTCTGATGTGATGAGGTATCTTGACATGCACAATGATGAAGCTATGCATTCTCCTAAGCTCTATAGCTTCCTAATTTAACACCGTCTTTTGATGTCTTTGATACCCATTCTAGCAGCTGTCCACAGTCAGAGCAGGGTGCGATGTGTGGTCAGGGGTCTCACCTGTTACTGAGACTGCACTCGGGCAGGCTCCTGGCTCCCCTGTATTCCCTGAGAACTCTACATTGCTTGACTTGATGTATGTGGACAGGGTGTCTGAGGGTGAGCTGCCCCCAGCAGGCACTGGGTTGCACTGCTCATCCACTGGAGGGAAGCTCCCATTGCTCTTCAGCTCCTCGAACCTCCGGGCACACTGCAAGAAAAAAAAAAATACTGAGGTGACGATGATGCACAACTTTAGGCTTCACCAAACCTCTGGTGATGTATTATTAACATACCAGATAATGACTTTGGTTTCACTTAGGTTGCTCAGAAACTATTTGGCCTTGAAATCAGGGGGGAGAGTGATCAGCACTTCCCTTTTTCTTTATGCACAATTGCTCTGCCAAGCCCTGTTAGGCGGGATGATTCAATTGAAACTGACCTCAAATCTGCTATTAAAGCTTTTATTTATTTTTCCATTTTCATGAGTTCCTTCTGTTCTACTGTAATATATATTAAGGCAATGGTACTTGTCGTTAGTGTTATTCATAATTATGGTATTGTAAGTCTCTTTT
Organism: Albula goreensis; assembly: GCA_022829145.1. Lineage (NCBI taxonomy): Eukaryota > Metazoa > Chordata > Actinopteri > Albuliformes > Albulidae > Albula > Albula goreensis. The sequence goes on from CM040750.1 coordinate 30,704,002, forward strand.
AGCGCCTGGTAAACAACTGAAAGTAAATGTAAATATAACTGCAATTTTGGAAATTGGGGAAAATTCTCTAAGGCAGCCTGGAATGGAAAGGGAGTGTTTTAAAAAGATTACCTCTTTGGGTGTGAAGCCAGGGACAAGCCTTGCGACATTCTCCCAGTTAATAGGTTGTGGAACTCCCCACAGTGAACTCAGTACCATATCCAGGACCAAGATGTTATTATCATATGGAAAATTGTTGTTGACCGAGCAAAAGCGGCTCATTTCTACAAAGAGAGAGATGCAAAGGTTTGTAATCTGTGTTTACAGTAGGGGGAGGACAACCAAAGGAGAATTGGGGTCTGATGATCAGAAAAAGGAACCAATGGAGCAGAGCGAAGTCAGTCATTTGTTACAACACTTGTCCTGTGGGATGCACCTTCCTCGGGAACTCTACTCTGTGCTTTTCATAACGTGGGTGTACTATAGAATAATGGTACTTCTTATTATCACTGGACAAAATCTATCATCGTAATCCAAATTTAATATTATTTTTAAAAATACGTTGCTTCAAACAGCCTATGCATCTAAGTTTTCTTGCAATGCTTCACGGCTTCAAGGCTTTGACCTTGCTCTGAAGCACCTACCTTGTCTCATCAATGCAGTGACGGCTGTTTACTACCTTGTCATTTTCAAACTATCCGCCCAGGATTTTAGGCTACTTCTTTGTATAGAATTGTACCTATGTGCTAGTATTGTATTTGTGATTTTGTCGAACTCAAAATCAGCTAGCTAGCAAGCAAGGTACCATGCTACTGGCTGTAATTAGTACAACGATAAAGTAGATACGTATTTTAGAGCAGCAAAAATATAATCTAGAACTGGTGTGGCCGATTGCCGTTAGCAACCTACCCAAACAAAATATATAAATCGTAGTTCATGCAGCTCATAATCTGGCAGGTGAACGCCATACCAGACTATGGGTTTGAGGTTATTCAGTCTGTTAGCAAGCTAGTTAGCCTGTCCGCTATGGAACTCACTCGCTATGCCATCCCATCCATCGCCAGTTTCAGTTCGTGTCCCAAAAGACAAAGTAACGTAGACATGTTTGTTAGCTATGCTGTATAATGCTGCATGAATACTATTTCCATGGCCTGCACAATTGTAGGCAGCCAGCAGCACCCTCCAATGCAACTAGCTTCAAAGGTTAACTCTCATAAAAAGACACCTAAATCATAATATTTTTTCTAAGCATGCGCTGCACAGATTTCTCACTTAACTGGATATTTATCTTCGTTTAATGATGCTCCTCTTCTTAATGACGCTTCATAATAATACCGATAACAGTAGGTAACGTTAACTTCAATATATGAATAAGTTAACTTAGCTAGAGCCACAGCTCTTTAAGTAATTTACTACACTAAACAATGGGTTATTATAACGAAACAGTATAAATTCAAATGACCAGTATTTTCAAGACTGTATTTAGCTATCTAGCTGGATGGCAAGCTTACTATTCCAGTCCGGGAAATCTGAGGTTCGCATCCTAAGCACTCCACTTCCATTCCAGCATTATTCTGCAGTCAAGCTAGCTAGCAAACTAACTACACCCCTCCCTTCAATAAATTTGTCATGACAGTAGGGAGATATGATGGACTGGTAAATGATGCAATCAGGAAAGAACATCACAATGGAACAGCCCCTAATCTTTTAAAAAAATGTCCAGTCACCGAATCAGAAAGTTGGGGGAGGGCGGCCGGCTTCTCTGTGTGCTGCAGTTGATTCTGTTCCCTTCCGGTGCCGCAGTGCAGCAGGTGTAACAACGCGTCCTCGTTGCTAAGTGACAGCAGAGCTCTTATTTACAGTGCTTGGTCGCTAACGTGATGCTTGGGAATGTTTTGTTGTTTGAATGTATCTAGCCATCCTGTCCATTTCGTAGTTTTATTACCTAGCAAAAGAGCTGACAGTTTCTCTTTCATTCGACCAGATAACTAAAGAATTTACGTTCGTTGCAAGAAAACATAAGTGGTGTAGGCAGAAATGTTTCCTTTTTTGTCCTTACCAAGATGCACTACACTAATTTATAAGGTTAATCAGCTGCCTTCTAGCAACACAACCTTACATTTATCGCTAACTATCTGGGAGGTCTGACCAGTGATCCGCGTTGGTGAGTGGTTTGGACGATTTAATTTCGAAGCTGGTCATTCAGCCGATTAATTTAGGCTTGACTATCGTGCTTCCCTTTGCCACTGAGACGTATAATTTTCCCTGCTAAAGTTGCCCACTATACTGGCTATTAGTTAACTATCGTTAGACGTATAGCAATATCTAACTTTGGTTCTACATTTTGTGTTTCAGAAAGTTTATCTAATACCCAACGAAGATAGCTAGCTGGCAAACTGTATGTGTTGTCTGCTAAAAACCACAGCGGTTTGTTATCTTGGAAATTCTTATTATGCAGATTATTAGGATGAGGAGAGGAAGTAATGCCTCGTGACCAATTACAGTTAGCGCCCAGTTCGCACCTTTAAGTGGAACCTTAGTCAGATATGCTGTCTGATAGATATAACACGAAGAATCATAACGTTACGTGGGACGTCGGGTCCATCGGACCATTTGAACACAATCATTTGACAGTGGTGGGGAAAGCTGGTCAGTGTCAAACAACTAATGGAGGAGTTTCTAGGAATCAGACAAGACTGACTGTATGTGATCTCAGGGTCGATTCCAGACCCTGTGTAACAACTAAAGTTCCGAAGAGCAAGAAATGCAACTATGATAAACCCACTCAGGTAAAACATGTTTAGCTTGTTTAGAGAGATGTAAAGCTAAATGTTTAGTGTGGTGTGTTAACGGATGAGCTGTGATAGTAAATGATCAAAACTTTAAAACATACGGTTAAGTTTGCACTCTAACTGGCTATTACTCTCTTGGTCCAGAATGCTGAATATTTGAAAGAAATTGAGACTCAGAGGAAACTACAATGTCAGTCAAAAGCTTTTCTGGAGGAAACAGAAAGATCTGTTCCAGAGAAACTGCAGATGCCCCATGAATGCGCAGCCAATTACGAACGGACCATCAGAGAGCTCAAACTGCAGGTACTGTGAGGCAGGGATGACAATGGTTCTCCTGAGCATGTAACCAGGTAATCGGTGATTAGAGTTGCAAAACTGAGTTTGGATTCCTTCCTTCCCGCACTGAGATTATATACACTGCTGACATTATTGAAATCTTTCACAGCATAACCAGACCCTCGCTAACTTGAAAACAGAGATGGAGTCGGAGAGAATCCTCCTTGAGGAAAAAATCGGCAAGCTAAAACTAAATGTTTCTGATGTCCTTCTGGAGAAATCTAGGTATCCATTTTTTTTTTTATTAAAGCGATTGCAAATTATTAGAATGAATACAAGCCATAAGGTAATTGAATGCAACATGGAATTGACACTGGAACAATGCCTCTTCTTTCCCTCACTGTCAGGGAACGTCAGAAGCAACTTCAAGAGCTGCACAAGGAGAATGCCACACTGAAAGCTGAGATTGCTGCTCTCCAGAGCCAGCTTCAGATACAAAAAACACCAGAAATGGTATATTCCAGTATTCCCCATATCAATGAAACATACTGGTTTCAGGTAAAGAAAGGAAAAAATGAACACAGACAGAGGATTGCTTATTAAGATAGTCTGCAGAATAACGGCTTGATTCCGTAAAAAAGAATATTTGTATTCCTATTGACAGATTCAGCACAATAAAGTGTGGTGAATTGTTAGGAATGAATACCTATACCTGGCCCTCATTAAACTGCATGTGACAAATGCGATCTTTCTCCTTTTATTTAGTGTGTAAACTGTCAGTCACTGGAGATGGCAGTGGAAGAAAAGGCCTTGCAGCTTATACAGAAAGAAAAGATGGTTGAGGAGCTCCAGCGCTTCTGCAGAAAGTTTTGCAAACAGCTGACACAGCAGGTGAGAGGATAACCCAGACATCATTTCTCTTCATCACAAGGGGACGATGGTATTCACATAATTTGCATTTTTTTCTCCTGTGACACAGGACCGGCTGCTGGCAATGATGAGCGATTTGCACAATGCAAAATGAGGAAAAGGAGTTGGATGTGGGATGAGACCCATTATATACAACTTTTGATATACCATTTTTGGACAGTATATTTTAAACACCTATCAGGACACTCCTCTCTTTGTGTAACCTCAATTTTCCCATCTTGTCAGATGTCTGGTAACTTAATCATTATTGTAAACAGTGTCTACACTGTCAAAGTTGAAAACTTGACAGGCTTATTGAGGGCTGTAGCTTACCAAATTAATGTGCTTTGCCAAAATTAGTGTGGACCAACCAGCCAATCTTCATTTTTTATTTTAAAACAGCACTCACTATTGCTTCATTTTGAGAAAACAATATATGGAGAAGATTACGTCTGCAATGAAAGATGTATTACAATAAAACAAGCAATATATTGTATTTCTGAGACACTTACAATATGAACGTGTATATGTATTTTTATTAAAGCTATATTGTAGCTACATACAAATAATAAAGTTTGATCAGTGAACTCATGGGCCTCATTTAAACTCATTTAAAGGCCCACTCCAGCTTCTGTGATTCTATTATGATTCCAACAATAATGAATAACTGTGAGAGGGACTTGCATGCATACAGACAAGTTAATCTAACTCCACTGTGGTTCACTTGCACAGAGCTGTAAATTGTATGAGGTAGCTTGCCATTTCACATTCCTTTCACACTGAACAACAGTCCCCCACTCCCCACACACATACGCACATAAAAGGCAACACTTGGACGGAAAGACAAGCCACACGTTTCAGAGTTACTGTGCAATTACACTTTCTAGTTGAGCAGTCCAGTTATTTTCCTGACATAAGCAGCACATATAATTGTAAGAAACTGGCCATGAAGGCTGGAGAATCATGACACGAACTGTGAGACTACCATTTTTTCTGTCAATGAAGAATCAAGTCCAATCCTGCTTACAAATTTGGGATGTGCTGTTCAATTTTAGTTTTGGCCAGCAGAGGGCTGTGCTATCACAGATAAACAGTGTCTGACTTCGCTAAATAAAATTGTTCCTACCTGTCTCACTACATAAAAATCTAACTTGGTTTTCTCCATAAAAGAGTAACTTTTTTGACGTTTTTAAAGGGAGTTAAATAAAATGAATGTGGACTTATGAGGTATCACTTTTGAAAGAAAACAGCAAGTACATGTACCATTATCAAGTGTAAATTTTACACACACACTCACACACAAACTTTTTGTTACTGGAGGGGACAGTAATAGTTTAATGCTATAAATAAGAGAATGATCACATTATATTAAAGAAGTACATTTATATTTCAACCTGTTGTGTACATAGCAGTTTCCCTATTCATGTCTGTTGGTGAAAAGCAGAAGCGAAGATTTGGATTGCAGTTGGGGGAAGGGAAGTATAAAGAGAGAGAAGAGAGAGAGAGAGAGAGAGAGAGAGAGAGAGAGTGTGGTTAATTTAAGGGGGAGGTGTGAAAGCTATATGCTCACACCCTCTGTGAAGGCACTCCTCTTGTTCAGTTATGCAAGCTGTTTTAGAGGTGGAGTGTGATGTCATTGTGTAGGTGGTAGTGCAAGCCATGGGTCCATGCTTGGTTTCTGACTGTGACCTTTGAGTGCATCTGTCACCCACCCACTCCCTCTGTCAACCCACAGCCTGAGACACTCCTGCCATGGCCGTGTGTGCAGCATGAGCTCTGCAAGAGGCATCAGGGAGTTCTGTAAGTGTGATATCCATGTGACAAAATGTGGAAGAGGTCAACGGCTCCTGGGGTATTTGCCTTCCTTCAAGTTTTTTGCCCCATTCCTAACCCCATGGCTCAAAAGTTCTGCTGTGGCATAATGGTACTTTGGTATGCATGAGAAAAAAGGCAATATTTGTGGTAGACTGGTGTTTTTTGCTGCTTCTTTTCAGTGAAATTTGTAGTATTGTTGCATTAGTGTGTGTTAGTTCAGTAGGGAAGCATACCTAACTAGGTAATGTTTGGAGTGCTGGTTCCAAGTGACATGGTACAGGGGGTAGACAAAATAATGGGAATGCCAAACAATACACAAGTCTGTATCAGCTAATGGGATGTCCTTGGAACTGCTTCTGTCCTGGGAATGCAGCTATTCAAGTTTTGAATAACTTCAAGTTGTCTCTAATGGGATATATGATCATTTTGGTACAGAAGAACAGCCTTTGAATTGGGGAGGTCATTGAACAGGGTCGGGGGAAGCTTTTGTCTTGAAATATGGAGACATCTTAAGGAAATAGTATTTGCACCAAAGGGTGTGTCTGGTTGCCTAGGATGGCTTCATATTCCATAGCTTCAATTCTATCATGAAGAGTGTGAGTATCATACCCACTGACTCCAAAGACATGGTTGCCCATTCCAAAGCAGATCCACTCTAATGTCTAACAGTTGGGAATGGGCATCATGGGTTGAAGGCTTCCTTTGGCTTTTTTTCTTTTTCCCCAAACACAAACCCAACTCGCTTACTATACTGTCAGCTCTAAAAGGGAAAAATAAACATGTTGGTAATTAGTATTGGCATCGAGTGAAACGGTGGTGATTGTGGACATTAGATGGTGGTTTAACGACGTCAAAAGACAAATCCCTATTAATTTGGTTTTTCCATTGTGCTGTCTACCGCTTGTACGCGAATGCCTCATTTTTCAGGTGCTGTAGGTTGCGAAGGAGGAAGCGAATTCGGGTTATGAAGAGCTGTGCAATCACTTGTCCATTTTAGGAATGAAAACTAGTCGCTATCGTTTATCAAAGGTACTCAGCATCAGGCTTTGAAAATGTCACTTTGTTAAAGTTGAACTTAGGATACCGACTATACGCATTATTTGAGTGAGTTAGTGCGCACATAGTTTAGAACAGTCAGCCTACAGCTCATCACTGAGCAAAAGACTATATTGTCTTATTTAGCATATTTTCACTCTAGCCTATAACACTCACTTTTAAAACTATGCAAGAAACCGAAACCACAGATTTCATTCGACTTTAATTTGTATCTCTGCGTGCAATAAGTATGTTATAAAGGACTATGACTATGTCTATGTATGACTATAAACCCCTGTGGTTTTCAGCCCATGACTCAGGAAGCTGATTCATACTGGATTCGGGCATGACTGCTCAAACGAGCAGTTATACGCTCAGGTAATTCAGCCTATGTCTCCACACGTGAGGTTTGAGAGAGGAGGTAACGCTTTGCTGATGTAAGAGCAAGTGAATGTCAAAGGGGATTTCCCAGGTGTGTTTGAACATGAACCCGACATTGTATGAACGGATCGTACAATTCAAGCTGTGACAGTGCTTATGACGAAACACTCTATCCCCTTCTACGACAGTGTTTAATTAAACTTTGCAGGAGTTAAATAATAACCCTTTTATACATTGTGATATTGATAAGGTTTTAATTATGTAATCAAAGTATTGACAGTAATAACCAAATTTTCTCTAATTTTCTAAATGGCATTATACCATTCGTTACTACTTTATAAGAGGTATACTTTATAATCGTATACATGATTAGTCAATTAAGATATAACATTTTTGATATAATTAATATTTGTAGTTGGAACCCCCTGGCACATTCCTCTTTTGTTTTAGTAATGTGCTCTTTGTATTCTTTGTAATTACTTTCATATGTCAATACCTTTTAAAGTGTGCTCAATAAATTCTTCTGTTTTTCCATGTTGTATTTAGATGCACTAAAAATTGAGCTGTTCAATCATTGCACAACACTTTCCGCATACTTAGAACCCAAACATTGACAGGATTTAGGTTTGAATGGGAATGTCATGGGATTATGCAATTTATCCTCATACTTCACATGAAACATGGAAATCAGGCATACTGCATGGTTCTATGCAGCTGTGGTGTTTGAGGATAATTTGTATGTCCTTAATGAAAGAAGCCTGCAGATGGACCCTATAAAACTGGGAGTACCTGTGGCAGCGACAGCAACTTCATCATTTCCCATAAGTGGGCTATGTGCAAGAGGAGGAGCCTTTCCTGGAACTGTGCCGAATGGCTGGCTGTAGGGAAGCAACCATGCAGCCATTGGCTGCTTCCCAGGACAGAGTATAACTTACAAGTATGCACATTCACTCAGAGGTACATACAGACACATAGGGTCTCACACATGCACATACACAAGGACCCAATCACACACACACACACACACACACACACACACACACACACACACACACACACACACACACACACACACACACACACACACACACACACACACAATTGTAACAAAGAATTGCCTTTGTTGTGTCATTAGTGTCTAACTAATACAAGCACATAGTCTGGTTTTTCATTGAGATTGTAAATCTAAATCATAGTTTTTGCCAAGCAGTTGCACATTTGGCAGTCTTCATAAATATAATCTCTTGTGTTCATATGGAAAACACTTCCACACCTTGCCACATTAACTCACCTGTACAGACTTTTGTTGTGTAATTATTTAGTTGTTCCAAGACCTTTAGCACTTACAGGTGAGTGTCAGCTGTGGGGAAACAACATCATACGCCATCATTGACCAGCTTGAGGGAAATGTAACTGCCATGGCTGCCATAAGCTGCCATGGCATGCTCCATCACCATGCCAACCTTGTCTCCTCAGTTTACTCCTATGTCATCAATTCTGTGGATACATGCCACGACATCATCATTCCATCAGAGCAGATATATGATTCAGAACAGCCTATGTAGATTGACCTCTTTGGCTACATTTCCACAAGGCTAATCCAGTCCACAGCTGGATTCTCAACCACATGCAATTTTCAGTCCTTTATCTCCCATCCGATCCTTCCATTCTCATTTAAGAATTTTTTTGTTCAGTGGAATCTACACATGCACTTTCTACAGGCAATGGAAAAGGCAATGTATCTGTATAATCTTGCAGATGTTGGATCTGTTATACCAGGAGATACTTTTCCTGGATATTCCGAGAATAACATAGTATGTGGGGTAGGCAAGGTACTGTGTCTTGACATAAGATGAATCCACAATGCAGAATTTATTTTGGGTATCTAATTTACAGTTAATTACTGTATACAGTATAATTATTTCTTCCCTCATTGTGTGTGAAGTGCTTTACATACACAATTTGTTGTAATGTTTACAATATCTTGGGAAAAAGGGTTTTATATTTGTGTTTGTTTTGTATTTTAGTAAATATAGTGACAATACCATGTTTCATAACAGGCTATTATAAACAGGTTGTATGTGTAACATTCAAAATTGAAAAGGCAGAAGCCTTTTGATAAGCTTATTGGTAAGTAATGATAATGGTGTTTTTAATGAGCACATCAAAATGAAAATTGTTTTCAGTAATATCTGTTCAAAATATGACCTGTGTGACATTATTTAAAAATTTAAATTTGGAAAGAGATTATGTGGGTTTGAATTTAATGTTTTAATTTTATGGGGATGTCTGGCTCAATGGCAGCATGGTTAAACATTTTTGTTTGTGTTTAGTGTTTTGAAAAATGTGGTACCCTTTAAGAAGACACTTGTAAACAATAAAGAAGCACTGTTAAAGGTTTTGGGCTTGGTCTATCTTTGAATATCCTTGTGTCCCTCCACCCTGCTCCCTCCCAGTTGTTTCAAACTATTTGAAATCAGTTTTGGCCTTTCAGCTCTTACCGACAAATGGGGTGTGGGTGTCTCTTATGCAAAAAATAATTTACCCTGTTACATGGAAGGCAAGTTATTCCAATGCGACATCTGTCAAACCAATGTATGCTGTAAAAACAATAGGGTGCACTTGTACTTTGGTTTATGTTTTGATCTATGTAGCTAAATGAGTTCTGCTTGCTATACAATACTGAACAATTGTTAAATAGACATGTCAGCAGTTTGCAGCATGTAATTTGTTGGATATTTGTGTCAGAATTTGCCTACCTAAAAGTTACCTAAACGATGACATGTTGTACATTAGTAATTTAATACGTTGCACAAAGAAAAGCTTTTGCTGTGGAAAAGTGACAATAGTTCATCCTACCATTCTACTTACAGCAGTTGTGTTAAATTATATCTATATACTTATGGGCAGTATGATGGCACAAAAAGCAATAAAAAAGCAATAGGTATGTTAATTACATACATTTTGAACATTGAACTGTTTCATGGGGTGCACTAAATGGCAGGGCATCCATGGACATCCTTGGATAGCTAAAAGCCTGTTCTGTTTTGCCCACATCATGCAGCTGTCCTTACTTTGGATCATAGTTATGCTAAAAGTTGTCTGAGGATTCAACATGTTGAATCTTGGCAGGTACAGTAATTATCTTCACATGTCCTGGCAGTCTGTGGGTTCCAAAGACAAAACAGGACAAGACAACTCAAAGCGACAAACTAAACAGCATAATGATTCAGCTTTGGCTTCAAACAAATTATTTTTACTTATTAAAGAGTAGTTTTTGTTAGCTGAAAATCAAGGCTGACATGAGACTTTCACATTATGTTCAAGTAAATCCAAATATTTTCAAGAGATGTCAGCAACCTATATAAACTTTATAAATACAGCTTTCAATACAATACAATAGCACTATGTTTGCAGTAAAGCAGTGGTGTCTGCACTGCTCAGGTTAGCTGTGTGTAAGGAGTGCATATTGGGATTTCTGTCTTACAGACAGGAAGTCATGTGGCGAGGTCATATAATAAACATGCCTCGGCAATGGTTTGCCAACTATATTACGTTTATTTTCAAACGTGTTAGTTACAGCGGTAGTCCTCCAAAGAAAAAAATGCAATTAGTTCTTTTTCATACTGACAAATGTCAGTAAGTATGCTTTTTGATTTCACAAAGTCCAATATTACTGTTAGTCCTTTGCTGAATGTGTTATGGCCAGAACCGTTTAGATGTCCTAATGCAGTAAGTCATGAGTATTGAAATTTTTCAGTTGTCTTTTTCAGTTTTGTCCTTTTCAGTTGTGTCTGTCTGTTCCTAGAAATGGAAACTTATGACAGGATAATAACATTAAAATAATGGAGAATTGAAATGTATTTAGTGACATGATTTATCAGTTATTTCCTTCTTGTACTATTCTATTGGCAAGAAGCAATTTTCTTGTGAAATGAACTGTCAACAACATCACATTGTCTAAAATATATTTATTTAAAATGTTTTACATACATTAAAAAGTTAGGCAGTTAAATTGTGATACAGTGATTAGTTTTTTGTTTAAAAAAGGCTGCTAATATTTTCTAAACTATATAAAAAGCATTCTGAAAAAGCATAATATTAACTACCATAATCTTAGGCATGGACAACAGTGATTCAAGTGTCTTTTGTAAGCGACAAAAATCATGTTTTCTATTGTTGCCATATGTAGTTGCTTGAAATACAGTAAACGTTTAATGAAGCCTGTTTCTGCCACACGATTCATAAAGAAGAAAGGCATTATTAAGACTCACTCCGGTTTTGAAGAGTGCTGCATTCCATGCGACACTGTTATTAACAAAGTAGTCAAACAATGCTCTGAGAACTTTGGATAGTATGTGTTTTAGCTATGACATAGCCATTACCAAGGAATCGGTGCATTCCTTTCAACTTCTTTTTAAGAAACAGAAGTATGGTATTAAATTGCCACTCTCGAGATTTTTTCATATAAGTCCCAACTGTGGCATCAGATGTCTATATACACATAAATACTAAACTTACCTTAAATGTAGACCTATCCCCAAACCTTAAAAAAGATACACGCAAGTGTTAAAGCAACATTTGCTTTTGTGGATTGTCCTCCTTGACCATGAGCAGTTCTATTTTTCACCCCTTTTCCACCTGAACTGATCTATATTATTAGCCTCATCCATTCCAAAACTCCTCCATTTGTGTGATGCCTTCCATTCACATGGCTAATAGATTTAACTTTTTTCACTGCACATATCACACTATTCACTTCATTGGCTATGCTGTCAGAGAAACATGAAGACAAAAGATGTTCTCTTCACAAACCTGTATGTGTTCAGTGGTCCAGAAGGGACTATTAGAGAGTGATGGAACTGTTGAGTTTACCTGGCTTCCCCCCTATTTTTTTCCGGGTGAAGTTGAACAAATTATGGTCTTGCCGATGTATCCCTCTGGCCATAGCCAGAAATTGCATGGCTGGGAGTGCTAGGATGCACAGAGGCACCACAGCTGTGTCTCTACTCGAGACAACTCCCCAGGGCTGACCATAAGCACTGTGAATGCCCTGACTACTGGAGCTGGATGGAAAGTACATTCAACTTAAAAGAGTGGCCAAAAAATATTTTAAAAACATTTTAGAAATTAATTTCCAATTAAAATAACATCATACAGCTGAGATGGCTTTTACACTAATGACAGTTAGAATTGCTTTAGTCCCCTGCAGTCTCGAGTCAGGCCTCTTTGTTCATTGCATCATAGCACTGGATCCACTGCCCCATAGCACTGGATTCACTGCCCCATAGTACTGGATTCACTGCATCACTGTTGGTAATAGTGCCAACTATAGGGCACATTGCCTTCTGAGTTGATCCCATTCGCTGAGAACTGATTCTGAAAAGCTTTCAGGACTGTGCTGTCAACAGCTTCAGCCCCGGCTGGCCTAAAGGCCTCCAGTGCACCCCCGTTGTTGCCCTGGCGGGACAGAAGCTGGGTGTAGGACAGGTCAGAGGAGGAAGGCATTATGCCCATGCCAGGGGTGGTTTCTTGGCCTGCTTGGGGTTCCTGCTTCAGCGCGAACCCTGACGGAGGGGCATCGGATGCCAGGCTTTGCAGGAAATCCTCGTTTCCCATGTAGGACAGCTGCATACCCATGGAGCAGTCGCCGTTCAGGGCTTCCTGTGCGCCTGACATACTGTAGCTGGACCATACAGGTTGTGATGGCTGCATCCCCACCCCTACCCCCTCGGTGGTGTGGTCCTTCCTGTGCAGGGGGAGAGGGGCCTGCTGATGAGTCTGGCTGTTTACAGCCTGCGTCTCTGGGCCCAGGCACTGCAGGTCTCCCTCGGTCAGCAGTGGAAGGCTGCTCCCATCACCAGAGCTCGGGAAAGCTGCACTGGGCTGCAGCTGCTGCTGCATGCTGCTGCTGTTGCCAGGGTCGTTTCCAGGGGCAGGGCTCGAGGAGGAGTTGACATGGATGGCATCCAGAGACAGTGACGGGCCTGGCTGGGACCAGACCTGATTGATGGACACTGATGGTTGAGAGGCTACATGTGATGTCATCATTGGGCGTTGAGGAACAGACTGCTGGTAGGAGGAGCTGTGGTACATGCCAGAATGGGTCTGTGGCATCATGTTTGAGGGATGCATCCTCATGTACATGGAAGGCTCTGTAGGGAGAGAAATGCTACTTTAAAGCACTATACTGTGTGGAAATTAATGAGCCTTAATAAGAAAAAAGAAAGCAGCACAAGGAAGCATTCTCAATGGAAAATAATTTGTCATCAGTGGAAAAATGCAGCTACTGAGTAAACATATGACCCATTTAAAAGTAACTGAACATGTCTCAAGAAAACAGCTAAAATATATTGATGTGATATGATTTCTTACCTTTTTTAATATGCTGGCTCATCATTTGACTGCGTGGCACAGCCTTTATTCTGTTTCCCTGGTTGAGACCTGTAATATGAATAAAACAGCATAAGATTTTGCTTGATTTAAAACTATATTTACTCTTGTGTATGAAGTCTGATTGACTTTTTGTGTTCAGTTTTGTGGAAATGTTGCCCCGTACCAGTGAAGCTGGGGAAGGATTTCATCAAGTCCTCTCTCTTCCTCTTTTTCTCCTGACAGCCATAGGGGTCTGCAACACAGGCACCACACACCTTAAATATGTAGCATTCACAAATACATGTACACACACACTATATACACTCTTAACATGATGCACAAAGAGGACACACACATTTGCAAAGTGTGAACTGAAAGACTGAATCCTCATGAATAAAATATATACAAAATCACAGTTAAATAATAAACAAACACAGTGAATGAGAACACATGCACACAAGCATACACACACCACATTAATATTCAGAGTGAACATATGCAAGAGGATGTTCAAAGTAAACACATACACACTCAGATTATACACAGTGAACAAACACATGCAGAATACTCACAATGAATACTCAAAAATATTGGGGGTAAAGTCACACCACATCAAATATGGGACATATTCATTAAGTACATCAAATTAAGGAGGTGTTTCACCATCAAGAGGGGTCCAATGGGCCATTTTCATGAAGTACCCATCCCATAATCCATCAGAAAGTAATTCAAGTTGGCACTACTACTGATAATAATAATGATAATAAATGACCCAGCCACAGCCAGGCTTCACCTTTGTCATCAGGCAGGTATCTGAACTCCATGGGCTCGCTGACCTCCTGGTCAGTGGGGCGCCTCAGCTGCATGCGCACGGTGACAGGGGATGTGATGGATGGGTCAAAGTAGGCTGGCGTCTTGAACACGATGGCCACCTGCCTGTGGACATCTGCTTGGGAGAATGAGCCCTTGGCCTCCCAGTTCTGTGTGAAGAACCGCACCTCGATGTCATCTGGGATATGGGACCATGGATGGATGAATGAATGAATGAATTAATGAATGGATGTAAAATCAATGTGCTATCTTCCATTAGGAGACAATGAATGAATACATGAATACAAAGTCAAATGTACTCCATCTTCCTTGAAGAAACAGAGCATTAATTGATGAATGGACTAGGTTATGAATGAACAGTCAAATGACATTATTTTAGATGGAAGTTTTTGGTATGCATGTTTTTTTTTCTTTGAAATGGAGGAAACATTGAAAAAAAAGAGATGATTAACTGGGATAAAAATCCACCCCCCAACCCCTGCATGGGAAACTGAACATACCTTTCTGAACCTTGTCACAGAGCAGGAAGATCTCATCTCCACCTTTCACACTACCACTGTTCTTGTTGACTCGACAGATCCGCAGCTCAGCTGTATTTGGGGCTCCTGGAGACATGAAGAGACAGAGGGGCTCAGGTCGATGTATAAGAGGGCAGAGTTACAGGTCTGGGTGGATATATAAGAGGGCAGAGTTACAGGTCTGGGTGGATGTATAAGAGGGCAGAGTTACAGGTCTGGGTGGATGTATAAGAGGGCAGAGTTACAGGTCTGGGTGGATGTATAAGAGGGCAGAGTTACAGGTCTGGGTGGATGTATAAGAGGGCAGAGTTACAGGTCTGGGTGGATGTATAAGAGGGCAGAGTTACAGGCCTGGGTGGATGTAAAAGAGGGCAGAGTTACAGGTCTGGGTGGATGTATAAGAGGGCAGAGTTACAGGCCTGGGTGGATGTATAAGAGGGCAGAGTTAAGAGGGCAGAGTAACAGGCCTGGGTGGATGTATAAGAGGGCAGAGTTACAGGCCTGGGTGGATGTATAAGAGGGCAGAGTTACAGGTCTGGGTGGATGTATAAGAGGGCAGAGTTACAGGCCTGGGTGAATGTATAAGAGGGCAGAGTAACAGGCCTGGGTGGATGTATAAGAGGGCAGAGTTACAGGTCTGGGTGGATGTATAAGAGGGCAGAGTTACAGGTCTGGGTGGATGTATAAGAGGGCAGAGTTACAGGCCTGGGTGGATGTATAAGAGGGCAGAGTTACAGGCCTGGGTGGATGTAAAAGAGGGCAGAGTTACAGGTCTGGGTGGATGTAAAAGAGGGCAGAGTTACAGGCCTGGGTGGATGTATAAGAGGGCAGAGTTACAGGCCTGGGTGGATGTATAAGAGGGCAGAGTTACAGGCCTGGGTGGATGTATAAGAGGGCAGAGTTACAGGCCTGGGTGGATGTGGATAAGAGGGCAGGCCTGGGTGGAGAGTTACAGGTCTGGGTGGATGTAAAGAGGGCAGAGTTACAGGCCTGGGTGGATGTATAAGAGGGCAGAGTTACAGGCCTGGGTGGATGTAAAAGAGGGCAGAGTTACAGGCCTGGGTGGATATATAAGAGGGCAGAGTTACAGGCCTGGGTGGATGTATAAGAGGGCAGAGTTACAGGCCTGGGTGGATGTAAAAGAGGGCAGAGTTACAGGCCTGGGTGGATGTATAAGAGGGCAGAGTTACAGGCCTGGGTGGATGTATAAGAGGGCAGAGTTACAGGCCTGGGTGGATGTATAAGAGGGCAGAGAGTTTCAGATCACGTGTAGACTCTTTTGAATGGTCTACCCCCAGAATATGCTTTAGAAATATGAATCTGGCCATATGACTTTATGTCTCCTTGTTGAGACAGACAATAAATCTCTCTCGACAAGAAGACATTGAATATTGGATGGATATTTTTAAAAAGACGACATTAACATAAATGTTGATGACAAAAGTAACAGGAGAAAACAAGTATTGAGAGCACAAAGCACCGCCCCTTCCTGTGTCACGATTGCACTACAGGCCCTAAAAAGGCATTCAGACACCCTCCCCCAACATCCATTATTATGTGAAGAAGTACAACTTTCAGACAGATCTCAAATCACTAAGGACAATCTCAGAGGAGGAAGTGGTGATGTGTGGGGCTATTTAAAAAAAAAATAAAGGGGAACCTTTGTAACTTCCTCTTTTCCAGCACTTGTGAGCCACATGAAGGGTTTGGTTTCAACAGCAGGTTGCAGAAACGGCCTTAAAAATAAACGTGCCTTAACAGTACGAAAGATCTAACAAATATGAAGTGATTAGATGTTTCTATGGACATTTGTGTGCCTCTCTTTTCTCCTTGTCTGTCTCCTCTCTCTTGCTGATACAATCCTGACTCCATCCTCTTGCCTTCTTGTTTTTGCTCTGTGACTCATGTTTTTTGTTTTTCCATTGACCTTTGAACACACCTGAAAAATAGTTTTAAACAGTACCTGCTGAAGAGGGGTACTGACAGGCAATGTTAATGAAGAAGGGTTTCTTGGTTTAACATTCTCAATATACCCACAGTTACATTTTGTTTCTTATGTGTCTCTTCATTTCTCATTTTCTTGTTCTTTCATTTTTTTCCCTTTTCTTTCCATCTTCTTTTCACAGTTTTTCAACTTTCTCTTTGGCCTGAACTAAAATACCAGCTGTCTTTAACTTATTCTTACTCCAAATAAGCATTAGTTTTCCACTGATAATTACCCCATCAAGCTAGTGAAGTTTGCAAATGATTTCCAAACTCTTGATGGAGTGAAAACTTTAAACACAAATGTTGATTGATTCCTGGCCCTTTATATCTCTCCCTCTGATACATCAATCCCCAACCCTCTATCCTCTCACCCGCATGCGCAGCAAAAGGTGTGTGTCAGTATGCAAATTTCAGTTTGACTCATTATCTGACCAGTATCAGCTTCACTCCAGCAATCTGCTGGCCTCTTTCTCTGTTTTTCTTCGCAAAAATGTGCTTCACAGTGCCAACATAAAGAGGATGGGATTTTCTGAAAGGGGTACGAGAGTTGTGACGGCAGTATGGCCAATATAATTTACGCCCGTGCTAGACAGCCCGGTAGATAAATTCCAGTGCTGTATCAGTAAGAGGCTCCCACAGCAGGTTGAGTGTGTCATCGATCTACAAGTGCCTTGCACATACTGAAATCTGAAAATAAGTAAACTTTTCTAAGAATGTGTTGCACAAATCACCACAAATTCCCAAACCTGTGACGCAAGCCTGAGGCAAGTGTGTTTCTTAATTCCCCCTCCCTGCTACCCCCCGACCATCCAACAGCTTCTTGTAACACTGATCAGAGGGGATGCAGTTTGTGTGCCCTGGTTTGATGAGGAGGGGCCACTCACGGTTGTCGTAAATGGGGTTGGAGACGATAGGCTTCAGCACAGGGGTGTACTGGCCAGCTTCATCCTGCAGGTACACCTGGAAGCACAGCCGCACCACATTGAGGTCGTACTCCTCCGTCTGTAGCAGCTGTTCCCGGGGAACTGAAAAAAAAAAAACATCACAGAAAACATATTCAAACAGCCCAATAAAAAGACATTTATTAAACAGATCAACTGTAATAAATTCTTCAAACACCCTAATACACAGAATGTCACAGAATGCTCTTCTGTACACTAGTTCAACACAGACAGCTACTTAAAACAGTGCATAGCAGATTCTCTAAACAGCTCAGCACAATTAATTTCTTATACAACAATTTAACACAGCCAACCTTCTTAGACACCTTAACACACTCAAGATCATGGCAACTTATGTCAACAACGTATCACTGCCAGTTTCTGTCAGGAACACAAGGCAGTCGACTTCAGTGAGCTGCAAAACACAAGTCTATGATGTAACTTGTAGAGCTTGACAGTGCAAGGTGCTTGGCTGCCCTTTCGGAGGAATTTACTTTGGTGGCCGAGTGGAAGCTGCTGCTTCACACGTAGCAAAACAGAGCACAGAGAAGCACAAAACCACATGACACAAGATAGCACAAAAGAGAGCACAATCAGCAGTTGATGAAAACACAGCATGTGCTGGTGATGATCTTTTATAGTTTCTCTTTAGCATTGGGATGTTGTCTGAGTGGCAAGCATTTAGGTTGGAGTACTTTTTCTGTGTCTCTTTAAATCAGCAATGGCATGTAAGACGGGGTCAGCCTGCAACCAGATTACTTTCTCTCCTAAAAGGTTCATTAACTCTGCTTGAATGTTAACCAACAATACACTGCACTTAATACAGCAAGTAATACCATTGTCATAGAAGCACTGTCATAGTAGCACTATATTTCTTTATTTTACAACATTGCATAGCTAGAGGGACTCATGCACACATTTTCTGAAAGGAGGTTGTTAGCTAGGCTTTGTTCTGGGTTGCCTGATGAAGTCTTAACACAATTTTCAAAATTTCTAATTTAGTTAGCTCATTTGAAATCTGGCATGAGGAAACTGAGACAAGTGAGAAATGAATGAACAGGAACCGATTTCTGGGTTACTGTTGTCATGGGCAGAGAGCATGGGGAGGGGGGAGAAAGACAAAAGGGGAGTGAAACAGTCAGTCAGGTTGCACAAAAAAGAGGAAGAGAAAGAGGGACACTGAAAAAACAAGAGAGAGAGGGGGCTTAGAACAGCATGAAACCTACATATTTAAACCCTATGCTTTTTCTTTACTATCTGAGTTTAAGTGCAACACAAATGTTATAAATATTCTTATGTGAAACCCTAAAGTAGCAATTAAGGACACATTGCATGACAGCTAAAAATGACCTTCAGTGACAAAAAAAATATGCTACTTGCAGCTGAAACTTTACTCTTATATGTACACTGACAAGTGTATGCACATGTATGTGCACACACACAGACATGATATATATGTTTATATATATATGGTCACAACTGCCCACGTTCTCTCTCCTGCACTTGACGTGAGGGCTAGCCCGCCTACAGCAGTGTGTCCAAGTGACATCTCTGCCCTCCTGCTGATGTCACTGCTGATGGAAGACAGAGTGTGGGAGATCAAAAGAACTTTGACTTTTTTCACTGTGAGCTGACACACCAACACAAAATCTTGACTGTGTGGACAGCAGATGACGTACCTGTACACCTCAGCCTCTGCCCCCGCTTTGAACAAATGCCAGCAGCCAACGGTGAGTGAGACAGAGAGAGAGAGAGAAAAAGAGAGAGAGAGAAAGGGGGGGTGGTATGGAACCCCAGTCGAGGGGAGAGGGAGAGAGTAGGTGGCAGACTAAGAGTAGGTGGTTAGACAGAGAGTGAGAGAGTCTGAGGGAGTGATGTCGGCAGGATAGGGGAGGGTGTGAATTCTCCGGTGCTGTGGGCTCAGCGGTCTTATGACTCAACTTGAGATGCAACTTATTGTCTTTTTTCTACATGTGATATTCACTCTTAACAGTGGCAGAACCCTCACCATACTTTAAATGAGAAACTGCAGAAAATTTTTTTGCAGCAAAAAAGGAATCCTCACAACACACGGCCAAGACAGAATTCCTGTGCCATCCTGTTTGAAGGCTGGAAAATATCAATGTCATGTTTCCTGAAAATAATTACTCATTCTTAAGTAAAAAGGGAAAATGGCAAACTCTAAAGGTGGAATACACAATACCAATGAAGCAATGATTTTTTTATTAAACTTCCTTAGCTTACAGCTGAAACACTGGTATAAGTCATATAGCCAGGCTATTTATTTCAGAAATTGAGGATAATGGAGCCTAAAAATGAAAGGTTATTTAATTTGTTATCACACACAAAATGTAATTTGACAATGACAACTCTTGTAAGCCTCTGGTTGTAGATTTGCTTATTGTGTCAGAAAGAATTCAAAGGGCCTCAATTCAAAATAAATGGAAGTCTATGGATGGGTCACAATCAGTTAATATTCTACTCCAGTACAAATATGCCAAAAATGATAAAATGAATGCCTTTTTAATGATGAGACATTCAAATTCTATATGTATAACTACAACCATATCCTTTATGATACAACCGGTTAAATGGTATTTTATGTCACTAAAAACTCTCTAACAAGGTGTGATCTTCATAACACTATTTTTTAGACTTTATAGACACTTTTTTATACTACTAAGGAGTATCAAAGCATACAGATTCAAACATGAAACATTCTGGTAACAAGTAACTTAACTCTGAACCATGCCACACAGTTCCTCATAGAAACTGCACGCGTGACTGTCAATAAATGAAACAAAAGAGCTTCAGATCAGTCTGTTTGGAGCAAACATTATCCAGCCTCAGTGCATTTTAATGGTGACATACAACTCAACGATTTTCAGAGTATTGGTGCTCATTATGGAGGCTGTCTATATAGTCATTCACATTTACATTATTATTTTCCTCTCATACCTCTTTGACATTTTAATCTTCTCATTATAAAGTAAAACAATGTATTAAGTTGTTGATGCCCTGCTGTCACGACTTTACACATATGATAATGGACCATTTCTGTATATTTCCTTATTCTGTCAAGTCTCAATTCTTGAGATCAACAACATCTTCATGGCAACACAATAATAGCTTCTTTTAGACAATTGATGTCAACCATCTACATGTACAGTTTCATTTGATGCTCAGTATTTTAATTATATACACAAATTCAGTAGTATTTACCAAAATATCAATGTTACCTCAATCGCTAATCATTTATCTTGTTTAAACCTGGTCACTGCAGTTTGTGTTATATCACTTGTGCTGTATATACACTAGTTCCACATTTCAAATAAAGCCATCATTACTGTGCTCAAACTGATGTTTACTAAAGCAGCTACAATAATGAGATAACCTGCTTCAAAGAAATACAAAAGAAAAGAAAAAGTCAATAAAAAACCTTTGTCAACTTTGCGATGCAAACACAATTTAATTGAGGATGAATATTAACATAACTGAGAAGTCCTGGCATCTCATTTTGCAGAAGTGTTATCATGCAGCCGGAAGCAGCTGAGTTTCGCAGCTGAAGTGATACTGCCTTAATGTTCCTCTACTGAAACGACCCATTCTATGACTCAAGAGCCCAGTCAGGCCTACATGGGCAGAGACCATTACAGAAATCATGCGGGAAATTTACTGTCATAACACGTTGATTGTTGCAATCAACAAACCCTCATTTTAACTTGTGGTCATCTTGACTTACCCAAATTCAACTGCATTGCCTCGGTTCCTTTTCTATTGGTTGGGTAAGGGATGGTTTGATGGCAAGAGAGTTTTCATAACACAGTCTAACCTCTGGTATAGCACCACAAAACTGCTGGAACACTAACATCATGAGCAGAGATAAAAATGTACACAGTACCTGTGTTTGTTCTGTGCTTTTTGAAGTAGTTGCAGTATAAACCAACACAAGCACATAGTTATAAAATCTACTGCATAATCCTCAGGGCAGACGTTTTGGCATTGTGGATGGAATGAAGTCTTGGCTTTACATACACAGACAAGTTGAAATAAATTGTAAATATGATGAGTAAAACCATTTGCTTCCTCGTAACTTACATAAGGCAAGAGTCCCTCAACAAGCACTGTGCATACAGCATGCTGGGTGACATGAGATTTAGAATTACCCCCTTAAAAATGAGCACAGAAATATTTATGTCAGAAAGTATTTACCTCTTAAACAAAGCCAATAGCTCCCACACAGTAACATAATCTTTCAAACCAAGCCTACAACTGGATTATGTTCCTGTCTGTACATGAAATGCATGCTGGAAGCTGTGCATTGATGGTTCTGGGTCTTCAGTGCCAACCACAAAAGCCAACAAACTGTACACAGCCAGAGATGTGCAGCAGAATGCTAAATGGCACCTCAACACCTCTTCTGCTTGCTCAGTTTCACTTCAAATAGTTTTTTGGGGTTGAGTTACAATTCCTTAACTCTTTGACATGGGGATTAAAAGCTGCCAAATTTTTATATATAGTACACAACTGGAAAAATAATTTCACATGTGAGGGAGGTGTTTTGCAAAACCCAAATCAGAAAATAGCAGGGTATAGATGGTTTTCTAGAGAAAAAAATGTTTTTTTCTACCCAAAAAACCCATTCTTAAACCAAATTCACTGGTTTAGAGATTAAAATTGCAATTGCAGATTAAATTTCCAAAACTTGGTGTTGTGCCTTAATAATACAATGATAATGACTGCTCTGTGCATGCAAGGATCTCGTTGGCTTAACCATTATAACTGTGACTCTGCTCTGAAGCAAACGTTTATATATTGTAATAAGGTTTCAAGAGTGAAGACAGAAATACATGGAGTTAGCAGAATGATAGGAGTTTTTCATGACAGATACATGATCTAAGCACTCACCATTAAAAGGATTGATTTGCCGAGTCATTCTCTGAATTATTGCGTCCTTCACCTCCCTCCGTCTCACACACTGGATGCCCAGGTTCTGAAAGCTAAAGGAGAGGTGCACCACAGTTCAGGCTGGTTCCTTACAGTCACACAGACCAGACCTACCATGGTGAGATAAGGGCCCAGAGGCTCTTACAGTTAGTCACACAAACATACAACCTCTCTCTCTCTCATACAAACACTTTCACACACAAATACCTGCACATACACATTCAGATGCACATAATCAAGGGAATGCCCCTCATTATTTCAAAAGAAAAAAATAAAAACAGAGTGACAAAGCTGGGTTGGTCAACCTTGGGAATGGGTGGGGAAATGTGACAATATTACAAACAAGCACCAATAACCAATTTAACTTCAAAATGTTCCATAAATATTCTAAACAGCTAGCTACCCAGCAATCTTTTACCTACAAAATGAAATGAATAAGCTTATCATTTACTTATTTTTACCAATTCCCCCACTTATTTTCTCAGTTTTCAATATTCTGTTCCGACTCCAGGGACACACTGATCTGATGCAGTAATTTTGAGCCAGTGACTATTTTAAACCCTACAGGCCACACAGTGCTACACAAGAAAGACTGGAGAGTGCAGGCTGGAGGAATGTAAAACTCTCAAAGATGACTAGTACCCTGAGGGCACCTGGTGTGTGGCGTTGAGGACTAACACTTCTGTAAGATGCAGAGCCCTGGCCAATTTGATGAATCCACAGAATAAGATATAGAGTTATATTAACTTACGCAATGACCCTGCGATCTGGTCCAAATTCTGCCTCGTAGTATCCGTCTTTGCAGTCCTTACCCACCAGGTCATGGGGATGTGGTCTGTAGGGCTCATTCTTTGTCACCAGAGACACACGCACCTTTCCCTTCCCGCAAAAATTCAGAATCTAAAGAGAAAATGGTTTGGTGAATGAGAAGAAGCAGAGTACCCATGGCTAAATATTTACATTTGCATTAATGCACTAATTGGTCTCACCTTAGATGCATAATCTTATGCCAACACCCTCAATGAAAGACAAACACACAAACAAAAAAAAAAACTGTAGAGGAGCTGAACCCCAGCAAAAGTGATTTTGTGGAGTGAATGTACATTGTGAAAGTATGGGAGCAGCCTGTAGTCTAGTGGCTAAGGTACATGCCAATGACTCCTGAGGTTGGTGGTTCAAGCCCTTGTCCAGCCTGTTGGGCCCATGAGCAAGGCCCTTAACCCCACATTGCTCCCAGGGGGGGATTGGCCCTTGGTTAGCCTAATCAACTGTAAGTCACTTTGGTTAAAAGCATCAGCTGAATGATATATATATATATATGTCATACTATAATGTAGAGGTCAGTATGTCATTCAGGACTGGCATAACTGCCACTTTTGAAAGGAAGTCTGAATTTCTGGGAAACAAGTATTTACAAATGCAACATCTCTCTAATAATTGTAGAGTGTAAACATAAATATTGCTCTTGCAGTTTATTTCTCTCATGCACTGCACAAATTCAAATGAGTGTATACAAATGTTTGTTGACTTTTTGTTGTATTTTTCTTTCTCTCTTACCCTCTTTTTTTCAATCTTTCCAAGACCTGTTACGTATTGTAAAAGTATAATGGTATCTCCTGAATCATCTGTTTAAGAGTTTGCCATTATGAAGAAGACTGAGGGTCTCTATCCTTAAACATGAGGACAGCACTTTGTTACAACATCTGTTCATATATAATGAATAGACTGCTCCTGACCTGGATGCTGGGGTAGGTCCTATTGTTGTCTGAGCTCCTCTCTCCGGGGATGCTGCCGGCTGAACGCCCCTCACACTTGTATCTGAAACGCATCCCCCGTTGCTTGGGCTCCTCAAATATCTGGACGCTGGGCTCACCCACTGAAAAGACAGACAGGTTGACAAAGCAGACGATAACAGTAAGAATGACATGGCAAATATAGCATTGTTAAATACAAGATTTTAATAATGAGTGACTCCCTAACCCCATAGAGTTATGGATATTGCATACAACACACATTAGTCACACAGAATTTGCCAAACAAGACAGCTAGCTAACCTTAGCTAAGTGTGATAGCCTAACTTAGAAAATAGCCAGCATAAAGACAGTGTAAGAGTAGCTGTTATTTGCTAGCCACATGGCTTTCTGGAATTACAGCTTGCTAATATTAGTAAACTCAGGCTAGTACATAGGAAGCTGTATGCCACATGACATTAGGCTCTGAAAAAACTCATAATCACTACTGCCTGCTGTGTTCCATTATTTTTTGACAGTTCTCTCAGATAATAATTTAACAAGAGGTTATAGGACGCTTTTCCAGATCAAGTATATCCAACACTTAGTTAAAATTGTGTTTACTAGCTACCCCTTGGGGAAATTATTGGAGTTTTGAGCTTGAGAAAATGGAAAATCTGGATAGGCTGAAGACAACCATGGCTACACACACATCTGGAGTGACATTATGACACGAAGATTACAGACATATTATACAGGTATACAAAAAAAACAGTCCATAATCTCTAAAAAAATGTATACAGTGGTTCTTGCTACAGCGGGCTATTGATAGTTACTTCATACTATGCATTATCAAAATAATGGAACTGTGTCCTCCTTTGCTTCCAAGAATGAACGTACAATGGCAGTGGCCTGAGAGAAGGGCAGAACTGTTACTTACTTAAAAGATGAGAGCTCCGGGCCAGAGGAAGCATACGCGCTGCAGAAAAGGAATGAATGAATGAATGATACAAGGGTGGAAAAGAAAGACTGAAAGACATGAGAAAAAACACAGCATAGACTGGAAAACTAAAAATTTCATTAATTGAGTGTTTTGGAGATATTGATTCAAGATTTAAAACTGAATTTACTTGCTGAAATATGTTAATGGGAGATGTTTATACTATTATATTAACGTTCAAATTTGAAGTGTTCGATCATTTTCTAATATCTGAGGAATTTACATTTAGAAGTGATCAGCCTGTTCACAGCAAAACCTGTCATCTACATTTATACTGGACAAGCAAACCATAAATTCGAAACAAGCATGTGTACAAGTCCACACATTCCCGATATCCGACCACACATGCCAACCAACATTCGAGCGCGCCCCCTTTAAAACAAGCAAGCTCAGAACTTCACACAGACACACATGCACACGGTGAACATAATCATCAAGGTCCTACATCTTTTCTTAGCGTTGCAATCTGACAATCAATTTTAAATTACCAAAAAAAAAAAAAAAAAAAAATTTAAAAGCTCTATGCACTGGGTTCACTGACAATTTTTTTCAGAGCCACCTACGGCACTAAATTTTCCTTCCGCATTTACATCATCCGTTTCGCTTGCGCTACAAAAGATTATATCTATACGCTACACGGTTAAAATGGTCATAATCTAAGTTTAACAATTATTTGACGTTGACAAACCATACGTACAATGTTTAATACTATTTTACATAGATGGGGACAGGTTCTTATTAAAGTCAAAGACGTCTGTTGTGCTTTGTTTAGTCATTCATTTTATGATATGCAATTTCTAAATACACAACAAAATAGTAACTGAATATTTTGGCAATCGTTAAGACAATGAATTTCTACTGCTAAATTAAGTCTTGTATTTAAAAGCACAACTTGAAGCTGGATTGGTTCTGGTGGATACATCCTAGAATGAGACGAAATAACATTGACCTAAACTGAAATGTAGGACAAGCGCGTTGCCCCTAGTTTGAAATATAAAAGTGAAAAAGTTTAATCTTTTGTCATTACTTACCGTCCATAATGTGAACACCCTTATCACAGAATATTATTAAAGTGAGACGACTGAACTGAAACAGTAGAGCAGTGATGTATTGATTTTTAAAATAAGAGATGTTGAAGACGCCCAGGGAATTCCCCCGCTGTCTCCGCCTGAGGGAGCTAAGCACAACCCTTTCTGGGCGGGAACAAATGACGGTTGAGTAAATTCTCGGCGAGAAACATACTCCTACAAATAAACTCTTTTGCGCGTGCACGGCCATACCAAATACACAGTTACAGTGGTGCCTGAATTTCCACTAAGAACTACTTAACTGGCCTGAAAGGTTCTCGGGGAATTTTTAACAGTTGCGGGTATAGGCTAACTTCTTTCATGCTTTTGTATTTCATTAAAGTCATTACTTAAAACACACATTCTGTAGTCGCTTAGGATAAAGTGTAAAATTTTATGACACTGGCAAAATCAACAATTTTCAAGCCAAAAATGAACACAAGTATGATTTGCAACCTCTTATTGTCAAATACTTCAACAAAAAGCACATACTAAGAACAATAAAACAGCTGTGTATAATGGAGCAATAAATTAAATATAACACAACAGACATATAACAACAAAGTTACTAGATCATAATAAAGTTAGCAAAAGATCAGATAAACCAGAACAGATTTGTAAAAACCATAAGGATCTATCAGTCTCTTCAATCACAGCAGATTAGCTCTGAATAAGTAAGCATACTATTATGCTCAGGAAAGTCAATGGGACAGATGCCATCTCCAGTGAGATGCTGAAATATGACAACTCCTACCTTCCAGATACACAGCTAAAGGAACTTGATTCTAACTATGGATTACCTCCCTGACTTATGGCAGGTAAGGCTGATTAGCCCAATTTTAAAGAGTGGAGAAAAAATGTAACATAGCCTGAGGCATCTGTGCAAACCATCATCTGGAGAAGAGTTACAGGACCAGGGAAGGATGTAGAGGATGTACAATTCTAATTATAAAATACCTTGGCTTCCTTAAGAGGCACACTGTCTTGAGTGTTTGTCTGATGGTGCTACTGGGCCCTGTACGGACACTAGAATGGCCGATGACCCATCAATAGTAAAGGCTATAAGGAAAAAACAAGTTTTAATAGTAATCCCAGCCTGGCATCGAGGGACAAGTCAAAAAGCATAGTCAGCGAAGACATTTTATGGTTGGGTTTCAGCCTACAAGAGCTGGGACAGAACTGCATGTCACTAAAAATAAGATAAATATAGGGAATTAAGAGAGGTTAACTTCCCAAGAATAATAATAATAAATCCCCAGTCCAAAAATACAATGAAAATTGTCATTCCTCCTTTGGTGTCCTACAACCTGAATGATACTGGAAAAGGTTCCTAAATTTCTGGGCCCTTGTCCACCAAAACAAAAATCTTCACAGATGCCTAAAAAAAAAAAAAAAAAAAAAGATTGAGACTATTTTCTAATACCATCTACCATGGAGTCCTATAGATGTTTACACTGAACCCACCAAACTCATTTTTCACAATCTCTATATTGCCGCTACCCCCAGCAATGGGTGACAGTCACACAAAACACTATGCACACTGAAGGTCTACAATATTACATTGCATCCCACATTAATTCTTATTTAGGTCTAATTCTTTGTATATTATCTTATTTTACTGTATACACGATTTAATATTTTTACAGTGTAGTATTTAATATTTTACTACAATTCATCTTTTTTAAATTGTGATACAATGATGTTTTTATGCCATATTTAGTCTGTGCGCTTTGGCAACATGTATGTTTGGCAACTCATAGATTATGATAGAATTCATAAAAAATATATATATATTACATGCGCTAGTGGCTGAAAAATAATAGCCATTTCCGCTTTCATTTGTTGACCTGATGCACGAAAGTCAAATGATGCGTGGCCACAGGATGGTCCATTACATCCCTTTACGTAGTAAGTCTATCGCTACTCATAAATCGTAAAGGAATATTGCTAAAATATTGCAGTCAAACAGCAGCACCGTCAGACGTTTAAGTACAATGGCTTAGGTGCTTAAAAACTGCAAAGCAAGCATAAAGTTCTACTTTGAAAGAATACTGCAACTGAAAAAACAGTAGGTTTTTACAGTAAAACAGTATCTTCTTAAAACCATATATGTGCATGTATAATAACATTTACGAGGTAATTGTAATATCTAAAAATTAGATAATTTTGTAAACTAGCGCTAGTAAGATCATAGAAACCCTAACAGATTTTTTATTTCGAGCCATTGATTCTGTGAAGCTTAATGAATTTATCCAAATATGAGCCGAAGCTATTACAGTCAAAAGGTATTAATCGTGTTTGTTTTATTAACATGCTTATACCACCAGTTTAGGGTATTCCCCAGGCAAGCAAGAACGCCTACAGAGGGCGACCTGGGAATCTCCCAGAAGCGATGCAAACAAGGAAGTTTCTTTTCTAATTAGACAGCAAATGTGTCTATGTTGCCTGATAACACGGCGACTGTCAAAAGAAATTTAGCCGTCACAGATTAACATAATTTATATTAATACTTCGCCTCTTTCACAAGTTTTGAATATGGATTTTACATACTGAACTTCTTTTCATGTGTAGGCTATTCTCCCGCTTCTGACATCTCACGCATATTTTACTTTCACATAGCCTACACACTGTACTCTCAGCAAAAATAAGAGGAAATTAGAATTCTCACAGAATAAACACAGGCTGTAACATACAACTATCAGCAATGTCACTATTTAAGCTTCACGGTTTGTAATTACAGTTGTACGCTATGGACATGCGAAATATGAACTAAATCCACAAATTATGACCTGAAATCACTCAACCATTATTGTTGGTTATTGTTATTGTTACAGTCACCTTAAGACAGACAGGAGTGACCGTCAATCCTCACGACATATGGCAAAACCCCTTACGTCATAAACAGTCACTGAGGAAAAGGAGAAGAGACACGAGGCTAAATACAAATGTGAATGGAAGAGGGGGGATTGAAACATGTAGCCTAAAATATTTTTAGGCGCTGTAAATCCTTAGTTTTGACGTTCATTTCAAGCTGAACTAACGAACATGACGAAAAGGTAACAGCATTAAACATCAATGCCGGCCCATATGCTTAAAGTGTGGAAAATTATGTAAAAATAAAACAGCAAATTCATTTTATTCATTCTTTAACGAACTTGCAGCTCTCATCCTCTCACTCTCCAGGAGTTGACATATTGAAACGTCGGGTTAAAACTTTCAATTTTTGCCATACTTGGGCAAATGCCCACACCTACTCTCATCTTATCTTTGACTAGTACAAAGGTCTGTTCGACTTAATTTCAACCTACCAATACCGGATCAGAGGCATAAACGACTATATGATGCCCTAAAGTGCTCTCTGAACTGGAAGATAATTGGAAACCTTTCTATCAATGGATGGAACAGCATTTTCGTGTGGAAAGCAATGAAGTAGTCAGAACATCAAGTTAAAAAAAAAAAAACCAGCACCCACCACATTCACTGCACATAACCAAGCCACTCAGGTCAAGGATATTTGCCTGCCTGACTTTTTAGTTATGTGCATTGGACCACAACAAGATGCAGTTCTTGTCAGTCTTGTGTGAAATCAAATCCATTGATTTAGGAATAACTGTAGTGTAATTTATTTTGCAGACTTGTGCAGCTAACTACAAGCCCCATCACCAAAATTGACAGGTAAGGCTAAGAAGAATTTCAGTTAAAGTCTCTGGGGTTATTTTAATAATATTTAGGACATTTACATGCAACTTACATGCTAAGTTCGGGGTTGACATTCATGGCACATAAAAAGGAGTAGACAATTGTTTCAATTTTACCCAGGTAGAAAATTACATACATATGATTTATTAAAAGTGTCTAAATTATGTTCAATAATTTATAAAAAAAAAAAAAAAAAAAAAAAAAAAAAAAAAAAAGATGAGCTCCTCAAAAAGAAATACTTGCAAGAGGCAAAAAAAAAAAAAAACAAATAAAACTGCTTTAACATTTACCACTAATCTCTAAATTAGTGGTAAATGTTAAAATACAATTAGAAAAAATAAAGGGACCAATACTAATGCATTGTGGCTCAAACTGCTTTCATCAACACCTAACCCTCAAAGACCCAAAATGTTTCCTGATAAACAAACGCTTTGATAATTCAAACAAAAGTAAATTTTCCAAAATTTTATGCTTCAGAAATAATATGTTGGAAAATTGTTAAATCATTTGTGCAAATGAATGAAAAGTAGCCATATTTTTAAACAAGAAGGTTGAGAGATTTGTGGGGACATACACAGCAGGCACAGATGGACAGACAGAAAAACATCCATGGAAAGTCACTGGAGCACTACATGGATATTAAGAAGATGAGAATTCATCCTCCCTGACCAACTTAAACATGCAAACAAAAACATTGAAGGAGGAATCTTCCAAGGCTCCAGATACAAAACTGCCTGTATTTCTGTATAAAGACGTTATTTCAATACAATATAATTCAATAATCTGGACTGAAGAAAAACGAGGCAGACAAACATTTGGGGTTTTATGGTTTTATGGTATCATTTTAAAGGTGGCAATATCATACATTACATAGAAAAATACCCTTTCAAATACATTTTGTTGCCCTACAAAAACAATACCCAAATGAACTGAAATTGTAATTTTTTTCTCTTTTCTTAAATTGTGATAAATGTAGATTCACATTCAGTTGGAGCAGTCTTTACAATGTTAATGAGGAAGAAAAGTAACTGCAATGTTTTGATATATAAAAAAAGCACACAGTACAAATATGCCGAGTATAAATAAAAGAACCCCAAGAACGAAAAATAAATGAGTCTTAAATACACAGCTGCTTTCTGTACACCTAACCTCAGCAGAACCTCAAAAAAGCTAGTGAAATCACTGTGTGAATAGAAAGCAGAAACCTTGTGTCTTCCCTTCCCCTTACATCATGAACTAAGGAGGAGTTTAAGAGCCTCCATGGGAGGCGTTACAGACCTGACACCCTGTTCCCAGGGTGTTAGAATAGCCAGAGGGGAAATAATGGACCTCATCCAGCTATACAGCAAAAAGAATTTCAACCATCTCATTAAACACGAGCTGGACATGGTCCTGGACCGTACCAAAACCACAGCCCTCCAGTTGCCACAAATGGCAAACCTGCATTGGGTTGCACCTGTATGGGGTTATCAGCATTTGCCTTTGAACTGGGTTTTTCCACACAGACTGGAAAAATGGGATATGGTTCTGGTACAGTCTGTGGTCCAATGTGCCTCAAAGAGGTCCTCCTGGTTAACTGTATTAGAACTTCTAGAGCAATCAAAAAGGAAGAAAAAAAAAAGAAAAAAAAAAAAAAAGACAAAGTGTAGCATCTCAAATACATGGGAAAAATATCAACAAGACTTTTTTTTTTTTTTTAATAACTTTTCTGTTTTTGTTAAAAACTACAATTTTAGGTGTATGAAAAAGACTAAACAGTGATTTTAAAGACAAATATATACATAAACTATCTCTACTGTACAAGTTAAATTTTCTAACAAGCTCAACTCAGTATGTAATGAGTATTTTTTCATCTGAAGGCAAGTTAAAAGGGGGGGAAAAAATACCAAAACAAACGAAAAGCCCTCCATTACTCTTCATTGGTGATTGATCATTTCATGGGGAGAGCTTGCAGTTATCCAGTCACACAGGGCAGCCGAGCTAGGCTGTAAGAACTGTGCACATGTACCACAGTAGTCCTGCTCTTTCAGTAGGTTTCTGGACCAGCAGTGAGTGAGCATCTGATAAAAGTAAGACGGGATCACCTGGTAGCAAAGCAGAGTTACCTGGACAGGCCTTGCTGCTATCGGTTGAGGGTGAGTCTGATTGAGTTCTTGATCACACGGAGGTTGCTGGTGGGAAGAGGGGACGAAGCGTCTGGCAGCTCCTTGCTGGGTAGTCTCTGTGGATGAAGTGTCATTGGACAAGGCGCATATATATTAAAATTATACATGGTCAGTGGGTCCCCGTCCAAGGCCAATATTCACCTTGGGGCAGGAATACTCAATTAAGATCATTTTAGCCCAGCGCTAATTAAACTCCAGTCCTGGATGGCCTCTGTGTATGCAGGGTTTTGCTCCAGCTACATATTACTATCATATTACTATACCTGATGTGGTGAGCCACTGCATGAAACCAGGTGGAGTAGTTAACTGCCCACACCGCAGCCTTCCAAGACTGGAGATGAGTAGGCCTGGGTTTACCCAGGATGGTAGTTACTCGGGTGTCTCGGGATAGGAAATAGTTACTAATTCAT
Organism: Albula goreensis; assembly: GCA_022829145.1. Taxonomy (NCBI): domain Eukaryota; kingdom Metazoa; phylum Chordata; class Actinopteri; order Albuliformes; family Albulidae; genus Albula; species Albula goreensis. Next base: position 30,736,858 of record CM040750.1, read on the forward strand.
GAGAGTGCAAAAAATTTGGTTGTACATTTAAACCTGAAATAAAAGCTCACTTTCAGGGTTCTTAGACACTCCTCTAAACACAGTGAGGAGTCTTCACAAAGGCTCAACTTGGTTTCAAACTGCCAAAGTATGGCGACACTTTTCAGAGTGGTAGAATATGACAGCCATGCTAATTCATTTACATATTGGTTTGACAGGGAGCCAGATGCAGTAGTAAGAAATTAAAGACCCAGCTTTGCCTTCTTTTTAATGATAACTGAATGAGAAGTTCGGTGCAATTAAAATGGCATATTTGAATGAAAAAAAAAAAAAGGATGCTGCTACTGTGTACCTATACAGGCAGCTCTTTTAAATGGTTAAATCTTAACTTTTATGGCTAAAATTATAACAACTTTAGGACCAAGTTACAACAACTTATAAAGTGTTCAAATCCATTTCGTTCTCTGTGACAATTCAAAAATGTGGGCCCATGTTTCCCCAATCCATAAGCAAACCCTTCCACTAGAAGCCACAATGCAAAACTGATATTGGATCAGTTCTCCTACTCTGAAATGAATAATGAATACTGGCCCACATTTCACAATGTAGACCAGCGGTATCAGGTACCTGTGTTCTCGATGTGTCAATGGTTGGGATTGGCATAGCCTTAGTTCCACCAAAAGCTTCCTGTTGAACACAAGAGTTTCAGTTGCTTGATTAGATGATGCATGTGTGAAAGCCTTAATGATGGGGAAAAATAAAAAACTTAAAGCCAAACCATAATTTCACAACAGGAGTCCAATGTAATTTAATCTGTGAAAATTTAATGCAGGTTCTGGCAACCATTACATATGTTATAACAGAAATATAGTTGCACAAAAAAATCTGTTCTGTCCTCTAATTATAGACAGAGACTTCTTCATGAGTTGATCATAAATACATGAATGACAACATTTCAAATGGCTTAATGTAGACCCAAACAAATAAACTGACTGCCAAAATGTGGTCGGAACAACTTACTGACCTTTGAATTTTACTCTTTGATGTGATACTTGGGGAAGTTCATTCTGCAAGAGAGCAGGCTGACAGTGAAGGCAAAATTTTACTGGGACTCACCATTGCTTGACCATCCTCTTGCTCCTGTCCATTGTTAGCAGGTGGATACGGCTCTTTAAAGGCTGAGTCACCCAAGAAGATCAGCTGTGGATGAAAACACAGTGAGTGAATTATTAACACCAAGTTAAATGTGTACATGAGTTAGGTCATGGTGAAGATAATCCAGATCGGGTGGGTGGTACATTCACCCTTAAGAGTTGCATGAGGTCTATAAAAGTATGGATAGTACCAATGCATGATGGAAACAGCATTCATCACCTTGTCTGAATCCTTGAGCCTCTTGGGCGACTCCTCAAGGGACGGTGAATGGGGTCGTTTGGGGGCTGTGCCATTGACTGTGACACTGCTCATCCCATTGGTCAGCTCCATCTGGTTGCTGGGAGAGTTGTGACGTGGGATGACGCTTCGGCCTACCACTGTGGGGATAGTACTGCCAGTAGGAGGGGGTGGAGTCTTGGCCGGGGGTGTGGCTACTGGCTCTGCAGATAAGACAACAGCAGTTAGTAAAATAACACTGCACCATCTAAATATATTTAAGTAGTGCACACCCCTCCATTCCTTCCTTGTCTTTTCACTAAACTGAAGGGATTACTCATCAACTGGACAAAGTTACAACTGTATACCTTTGGTGAAGAAAGGAGGGGGAAAATGACAAGAAGAAACTATTTCTTGAATGTGGCCTACATTTAAGACTTTTCTGAGAACCAAGGTGCAAAAGAGCTATACTCACTGGATCCGATCACGGGGATGGACATTCCCTGCTCAACCTTAGCTGGAGCAGCCTCCATGGACGGCGAACTCTCCACAAACAGTAGACCTGGGGCTTTAGGTGGGGTGACACTGGAATAGTGGAGTGGAAAGCCACAAATGTAAGCTTTTTACAGAGAATGTCAGACCTAATAATCATTCAGATATGAAATTGCAATGCAATTATTGCTGACTGAATCAGAATAGCAGATTCTTAAGGCTGGTTTACACTCTGTTGGACAACTCGCCAGTCGCAACAACATTCTGTTAATACTTCGGGTGATGGCCGTTCAGTGGTAGCTGCGACTATCACTAACCATACTGCCTTGAGTTGAAATACACTGAACTTTGACCCGGTTGCCGGATCCATTGTTATGGTAACGTTCTTAGTCTTCAACTCCATACTTCGCTTACTAAACTTTAATTCATTATCCCCAGTAAAACTGCCAATGGAAGAATCGTGTTGAAAGTATTATGGTTGGATACCCATGTATTTATTTCTATGACTAGGCAGACTATAAAGATGCCGACAAAAAAGAGAATTCCTGGTAGCTAGCTAGTAATGTGAACTTCTTGCATATTAGCCAGATAACTGGTTAAGCTCTGTAACTAGTCACTCAGCTGATTTACTTAGCTATTATAAGTCAGAGAAGCTACTTGGTAAAATGGATACTATCAACAAAACAAGATTAATCAGTGTAGCCTCTTCCTCCATTAGCAATGTTGCTGAAATGTTGCTGAAGTGTGTTTATACTTTTTGTGAAACAGCAACGACCATCATCAACATTGGGAGACATTAGAATGTTCATGAACATTCTGCGATATCAGTCGATCGACTGTCGCCCGATGGAGTATAAACCAGCCTTTAGACTCTTAGGACTACATGATTTGGGTATGCTGCAAGGGCACACATAAGGAGCTTTAGCACTCGGACAGCTGATAGCAAGAGAAAATGCTCAGCAATACAGCCAACTATAAGTCAGCCTTTTCGGATTAATCAGGGGGAAAATATCACATTTGTGTGCAGTGAGCTCAGATTTGAGTGAGTGAATGTGCACACCTGTCATCTGTGTCTAAGGCCGGCTTATGGGGCTTCATCACAGGGGTGGGGGAACTAAAGGGTGTCCCAGAGTCAGTGTCCCTGGAGCTGTCCAGTTGACTGCCATCCAGTGAGGCACGCTTGGACCCTCCGCTGGAGCTGCGGTTCAAATCTGCCAGACTCTTGAAGATGAAGAGGAATTGGGTAAAAAGTGCAAGTTTGCACCAGTTGAAGCTATTATGCATGTTCACACATACATACAGCAGACAACAGACCTTCATAGCAGACACATTTGAGATGTCAAGAAGTATAATTGTGAATGTACCACTCACACATTCTACATTGGTAGCGAGTGTGACCCTCTTACCTTTTTCTTCTTCTGCAAAACCTCTGGGGGGAGGTACTGATGAAGCTGTCTCTTTTTCACGTGTGTTGCCTCAATCTTCATACCATCTTTCAACATATTGATGTTGTTGGCCTGTCGGTACACTGCAGGACAAATGAATGCCATGTCAGCACTGTATGAGATGCCAAAACCAATTATGCAGAGCCATGCCAGACACATTTGACCCCCATGATCTACTTTGCAACATGATACCACAGGAACAGGAAGTTAAGACTGTTTCTTTTTGATACACCAATGTATTTCTTATCACAGTAAGTATTGAAAAACATGTTATTTTCACAAACAAATTTTAATGGATGACATTTCTAGTGACAGCATTTAACACAAGTGTTCAGATAAACAGTGAAACGATTGACAAAAGGTCTTACCAGTGTCTGTGAAAGCCTGGATGTCATATGTCAAGTCAATATTCACACTCTCTGCATTCTCCACTTTTTTGAAGATGATTCCAATGAACCACATGGAAACAAATTCATTCCTGTTTCAACAGAAATGTGAAAATAGGATCCACAAGCATTTTTTATTACTCATACATTAACCTGTAGCATGGATGTTACCGTTAATTGAAACTGTAGGGCTTAAATAATGAATTTGCTTGCAGCTAAAATGTTAGGCACGCATAAAAACTTCAATTACAAAATGTACTTGGCTCCATCTAGTGATTAACCAAGGCACTGCATCAGTTTTAAACACTTGCGCACATGGCTATCATGCACTTGATCAAATGAAAGTCCCTCCTCAGACATTTTAATGGTTAAAACTGAAATCACCCTCTTTCCTTCTTACCAACCATTTTCTGTCTACATATAATTTTGCAATGTTAACAGATGTCGCTTTAAAATCTCTGGTGCTAGGTTGATTCATCAAGCCATGATTAATACAAATATAAAGGGGAAGTTTTCCTGGTAGAACATTCACATTATTCTCCCATTTTACAGTATTTAAATGTGATCCTTAACCCTACATAAGAACACCCATCTGCCTTCAGACCAAGCTTTTCAATGGTCTCAACCATGCAAACTCATTTCACTGGGGCAGCAGTACATGTCAAATGAGAACTGAAGTACCAAAATGTCTCATACATTACTAGCAGACAAGCCATACAAATGAACATACAAAGCCTAATATATACAGACGGTCCCCGACTTAAGATGGGGTTATGTTCTGTTAAACCCATCGTATATGGAAAACATGAAGTCGAAAATGCATTTAAGACACCTAACCTACCCAATGTCATGGCCTCACCTAGCCTACTTTAAACGTGTTTAGGGCACTTACATTAGCCTACAGATGGGCAAAATCAAACACAAAGCCTATTTAATAAATAAAGTGTTGAATACGTCATTACATCTATTGAACACTGTACTGAAAGTGACGCTATTGCACCATCGTGAAGTCGGAAAATCGTAACTCGGGGAACATCTAATTCAAATACAGGGGGTCCTCGGGTTACGACAGTCTCGAGTTACGTCGTTTTGTGGTTACGACGCACTCCCATAAATTATTTAAAAAACCTAGTTTCGACATAAGCCATTTGGTTCGTAAATATGACGACAGAAATAAAGATAAGAAATTGTTCTTTTTTATTACCGTTTCATTTAATGACTGTATTTTATGTCCTTTATGTGTTGTGTGTACAGTGTGAGTGACTTAAGGTGTTAACTTAGGTATAATTTAGGTATAATTTCTGACTTACTTCGAAAATCGACTTATGACAAGTCGCAGGAATGGAACTTGTTCATAAGTCGAGGACCCCCTGTAATTTGAAATGTCAGATAAACTGACAGCTCCTTATTTATCTTCACTGCATGTGTGAAATCAATTAATCATCAGACTTCAGTCCACAATGTATAATTTTTCCATTGACTGTTTCATTTCTTAAACACCTAGTTTCCTGCAGACATGTTGGTTATAAAAAGAAAAGGATTTAATCGACAAGGAAGAAATAAAATGTATTAGTTCAATATTATAACAGAGCTTTTATAAGAACTAAAATACAGTGCATCAACACTTGACATTATGGTCATGCCTGCAAATTACCATCCAATGAAGACAGATTGAAAAGTGAAAAGTTGTCTTCATATTAGACTCAACGGTACAAACAGAGTACAATAATTCCCTCTCATTTAACAAGTCTCAGCCAAAAATTATTCGTATTAAACTGTTCATGGGAGCTCACAGGAATATTGTTAGAGATGGAAAAGTGGTTATAAGTTCTGTCAACACCCATAAGTTAAATATTTGACTGTGTTACTGTTAAAGTTCTGTTCATACCAAGTCACACTTATGCTGCAGATACAATGCAGATGCAGTCCCTCAATAAATTATGGCTTTGACTAAAACGAGAAACACTTCCCCTTGTGGGACCCGTTTTAGCTATGCCCATGTAAAAGCAACTACCAAGTGGGGCTTCTTGTACTACAAGGTCCAGAATGACATACTCATGGGACACAATCTCACAGGATTCCAAACATCTGTGGGGATTGTGCACTCACTCGCTGCGGTTCTCCTTGGACCCCTGGAAGGACTGAGGGTTGACATGAGCCAGAGTGATGTACTCATTCCGTTCCAAATTTCCAACCAGAACTCGAATCTTTGACTCCACTAGACCGATCCTAGAGGAGGGAGACAAACATAAACAATGCAAATTTTGGAGCAGACAAATTTATGCTGGCATGGTTTTTACTGAACTGTTACTGGGCTTTAACTCTACTGATAGTTTTTCTTTTAATTTTAAATTCTTTTACTTTGATTTAAACATTAACCACATTACCGGCAAACATGAATTATGCTCAATTACTTAATTGATAAGCCGCGTTATGAAAATGCCCGACAATTAACGGTACCTATGAAAGTACGTACTGCCTATTGCCTAGACTAATTTCAGCTTTCCTGCCTGAGAGCAGTTGTATTTAGGACAGACCAAGAGAGGCAAAATCCCTTAAAAACACTCACCATTCCAAATGATTCTCTTCTGTGGAAGCACTGGCTGTCAGTACAATGTAATGCCTATTCAGCAAGTGGAAGGGGAAAGACAGTCCAGGTTAAAGTATAAAGTCTGTTATTTTCAGAATATCCCACTGTTCATGTTATACTAGCATAATCACTAATTACCATGAATCATAACCACATTCACTTAAAAACACAAGCACACAAACATAACACCTGAAGATATTTACATACTTGTATTTTTGGAAGAAGTTTGGTGGCTCAAAAAGTTTTGACCATTCAGCTTTCCCAAGAAGAATTTCATCAGTGACACTAAGACCTGCCAAGATTAAGAGAGGGAGGGTTTAAACTGCGACAGACAGTCATGTGAGTAAGGGCGGTGGGAAATGAACATTAAGGTGAATTTCTGCCCATCCTGTGTCCCTCACACACCATGCTTGAACTCCTCGCTCATGATGGTGCGGGTGGAGGTGGAGACGTTGTATGTGGAGTTCTGCTGTGGGTAGGCGGGCGTGATGATGGGCATCAGGTGGTACCTGTCGGAGGGGTTCACCTGCAGATTGAAGGGAGAGGTTATCCCTGGGCCAAGACCCTTTCCTTCCTAGGGTAAATTACTAACCAATACTAGACTTACCCGTGGGTCCCAAACAGGCAGGTTCAAGTTGCTCTCCTCAGGCTGTTTCAAGAGAACTGGATTTGGCCATTCCCTGTGTGGAAACAGAGGCAAGGCATAGAGGAATGACAGCTGCAATACTACAGCCATTTCAGACTATTCCACATAGCCACACTTTTCCAAACCAGTCTGTAGCACTGATGAATGAATCAGGGCTTATAACATGGAGGCTACAAGTCCGAACAGTGGATGGGTCACAGTTGTACACTCAGAAAGATAGTGTACAAGTATTGCTCCACTGAACATACTGCGCACTACATTTATTCTATGCATATTGGCCTGGCTATAGACAGTGGTCAGCTTTCTATGCACAGTGGTCCTCAACCCTGCTCCTGGGAGGAGGCTTTTGAGTACATTGATTTGTTCTTACTTGGCACTTAAATGACAAATCACAGCTGTTGATTACACAGTTAACTTGCATCAATTTTTTTCTTGGGACTGAAATGGATATGGAACTTGAAGATGTAAACAAAAGCTCTCTGCAAAGCACAGGGTTGAGGACCACTGCACTTTCACAATTGATATCTATGTATGACCATCAGCATGTTACTGCCAGTACCAAAACATATGTTCCCCCATCACCCAACAGACAAATGGGAGGGTGAATAAATGTGTCTCCTTCTCCTAGAGTGTTTTGACTGACTCACCACTTGGAAAAGACGAGGAAGAACTTGTGCACCAGTGTGGCAGCAACTGCGTTAGGGTAGAGCTGGCATGTCCGTGCCACGAGCATGGCCCAGGACACACCCCCCAGGAAGCCTAGCATGTTGGAGTAGATCCCACGACCTGGAGGAAGGTCACAAAGACACCGCTACATCACAACACTCTCCACAGGCCAAGACAAATAAGTCATCCATCACAGCTGATTCCTTTACATGAAGAACACAAAAATCAAATAAAACAGAAATCTGGATCACCAGGGGTTTTGACATGATCCATTATACTTACGCTTGGCCCACAGTTTGATTGCTCTCAGCGTCAGTCTGAAGTTCTCCTTGTTTGGCACCAGATACAGGATTTCATCAGTGACTCGACAACCTGTTTTGAACAGTTAGTATTACAGTAATGGAATTCAACTCAAATGGTCATGGACTGTAGTGGATTTACCCATAAAAGGGAGCGCAACAATGGACATGGGTTCATTTTCGGCTCAGAGTAAGAGTGCTTATCCATGATCAGATTTGCATTTCATCTTGCATAAGGTTGGGATATGGACAGGGGGACAGAGGATTCTAAATCAGAACTCTGACCTAGGATACAGGTCATGGGCACCCCAGGCACACATCTCCACCTGTACCAAAGTACAGCAATAAACTATTCATTGAAATTACTCAGTGGTGATGGAGAAACCTACCGTTTAAACTACGGATACATCTTATATCAAGATTCCTTAAGTGTGAGTCTCCCCGCAGGTCGAGGTTGTCAGGAATCGATGGTAGGGCCAGTCTCGCAAACAACAGATCAATCTAGCCAGAAATCAGTAAGAGGTATGGAGGAATTAGCATGAACATTCCTTTCCGGAAGGGAAGTAAAAGCTGAATGTGATACTAAATGTGAATAAAGCTTAGCTTTTGACACAGTCTTGATTTAATTAAAAAAAAATTGTTTACCTCAATCCCATCAAACTTAAACTTGATTACTGGTACAAATGCATCTTCAACAGCCTGCAGGAATAAAAAAAAAATAAATAAAAATCATGGGATAATCCACTGGAGTTCACCAACTTGTCACAGGTCCTGAGAGAGCTCACCCGCAGGTCTTTGATCTCCTCATGCTGTTTAAGTTTTTCAAAGAAAGACTGAAAGAAGTCAGATCGTTCCACATGACGAGGGGCCACACACAGTGCGTCAATATCAGCCCCTAGAAAGCAAGCAGCATGGATAGATAGATGTCAGATCTTTTTTTCCTTGAATCTTTTAAGCCAAAATTCACAATGGAATATATGCTGTACATCATGCCTCTAAATGAATATTTGTAACTATCACTGTTTGTCAGAAAGTTCTGGTGCCAGCACTCTGAAGGGGCTGGAGCCCAATTTGTGACTAACACTATCACGGATATCTGGACATGTTTGTGTCTCTTTTTGTTGCCTGCCCTTTTGCTTCTGTAGGGTTTTACTTCCATAAACTATGGAAGTTAAACCCTACAGTGGGGGGAAAAAGTAATTTCATGAAGACATTAAAATTTAAAAACAAGGCTATGTCTATAGCCCAAATATAAGCATTGTTTGGAATTCTAACATGATAGTATGGCAGAGCCTGAATTGTACAAGCTTCTGTCCATGTAAGGATCTCATTTGCTGTACCTTTGGTGTGTACTCCAAGTCGATAGGACCCAAATGTAAATATTTTACCACCAACATTAGCTACAGCCGAGGGTGGAAGATTCTGTAAAAGAGGAGACATGCATTTTGATTCTTTTTACACATTACACCAATACATGGAGCACCATATCAACTCAAAGATCAATTTTCCTATGAAGGCCAAGTCATTAGGCATACAATCACTGTCGAGCAAAAGTCATTGAACATGAAGTATGGATATGGCTTCTGATGCAAAACTGCCATTGTAACAACTCGTTCTTCGTTACGCCACAATAATGTAAGCAAATATCAATAAAAAGGGAATGACCAAAATCATTGCAAGAATAAATCACTTACTTTACTCTCACTAATATCTGCAATCCACTCCTTGACAAACGAGTTGAGTTTCCCTAGAACAGCCAACCTGCAATGAAACACACATTTGAGGTGATGTGTGTGAGAAGACCCTGGCCATTATTCTCAGATACTGCAGTGGGTCAACAAATAGCTCATTTGTGCTATTGGTAAGGAAATGGTAACGACCATGCCAGAACACCTCACCTATGGTTGAGCTCATCTTCATCCTCAAACACCCCGAATGGCTTCATAGCTTCTATGAGCTTCTGGGTGTACATGTGGTCAATGTCCCTGGGGAAGGCCAGACTGATGGAGGAGGTGATACCATAATGTTTCTGAGGCTGCTGCCCGCCAAGCACACTGTTACTTGTCCTAAAAAAAAAAAAAGTATGCTTTCTTAAGCTTTTCAGTGTTTACCCTTTACACAAAAACTGAGTTCAGAAGACTGCAGCCCACAAGTCTCCTACTGAACCATTAATGTTGAGCCTCCATTGCCTACAGCAATGCCACTGTAAATGTCAAGTGATATAGGAGTTTTGACAGACCACACCCACGTCAGATACTACTGTACTGTTTACAAAGAGAGGCTATAATGTTGTGATTGAAATGGAAGCCATCAACAACAGCCATGACGCAATAACAACTGCAGTCACTTAAAACAAAAAGTGCGGTAATACGGATTATTTGAATAAGCAACAATGACTGTACGTGACTTTAGTAACATTTATCACAATGATAAAGAAAATACATGTTGTAAAATTAAATTAAACAATACTGAAATGTGTATAAACTACGTGGGTTCATGTTTCGAACAAAGATGAACAGAATGCAACCAAGTCACCAACAACAGCAAAACCAAACTTGATTCAGAAACCAAAGAAATGAACTCTCAAATAATTTAAGATTTTGGTTGTTGAACGTTGAGAAAACATTCAACATTAACGACAGCGATTTTTCATGAAAGATCTTAGTCCTGTATACGATCCCGACCTAAGAATTCGGGCAGCTTGATAACTCGTTAATGCTACCGTCTACACACCAAACCTTATTGAAATGTACCGCCACGGACTGATACAGACCACGCCCCATCCTTTTGGTTTTAAAATACCATGCAAGTGGTAAATTACTCATGTTGGTATTCTTCCAACATTATTACAACAAATTAACATAACCTGTAACATAACTTCACTAAGTGTAACGTTGGTTTAACTTCACAGTCCACACCGATCTTGCCAAGAGCCAGCAAAATGTTTGCTCGCTAGTAAAAGCGGATTGGTAAAATTCTTGGTCAGAGAAATGTTTCGCTCATATCACCTGGATGTAACCGAATAAAATCCATCCTGGGTTGAGAAAACGCTGTCAACTGTGGTTGGAAAATGAAATAGCAAATTAAATGAAACAAGACTGTTACCAAACGTTCGCAAGCTACATCGTAAACTGCACAACGTAGCTACAAAGTCACGACAAATATATCAGGTCTCCCATACTAAAGGACAACTAGCTAACAACCAAAACAAACAATTAGGGTAGCTAACTACTTTAGTAAGGTTAGCCGATGACCATCGAGTTGCTCATCGTTTGAGGTTGCTAACATTAGCCACACACAGTACTAGAAACTTGACAACATTATCTAGCTAGATTATTAGAGCGACAAGGAGGCTAATTACCTAGCCAGTTTGTACACAACTAACGTTCGCTAACTTTACCGGAACTCAACCCTGTCAACTAAGAGCATGCACGGCATCTCTGCATATATCACGACTATGTCACTAGGCAAGCAACAGAAACTTAAGATATCACTCTATTCATATTTGCTACCACCAAATGTATATAACTTTGCTGAAAAACTACGGTCTTCTACATGGTTATCCAGAGCTATTTCATACAGAATCAAGAAATATATCCAATGTTTATCTCGCAGGCCTTTGTTAATCCTGTTTGCTAGCTAACATAAAGCTAGCTAGCAACCATGGCCCCTTCTCCTTTTAACAACGGGCGGAAACTGATGGCTTTAGCTTAGTTTAAGTGTGTTGACCACTTACGCTGACATTTCTCTCATGACCTCCCGAGGAGCTTTCGTTGAATTTTTCAAAATATCTTTCTTGAAAACATGTAAACTCAGCCAGCAGCAGCCTCTGTCCGTATTTATAACAATAGTTGTACTCCAATATGGCGACGACCGGCTCTATATATCCCGACAAGCTTTGCGCAACCTGGCAGCACCTCTGATGCAGTAAGTTTTAAAATGATGTAGCGCGGAGTCAGTGAACCACAGCGTGCAGAAGCATATTTGTCACAAGTCTTGCAGTTGGGCTCTGCAGATTTGTTTGTACATTTTTCTTCTCTCAGTTACAGTATGAAATTAAAGCTAAATAGTCAAGTATTCTACAGATCTGTGGCAAGATGATTTCTGACCGTTTAAAACTGCACTGCCATTGCGCACTTGCATTTTAACATTGAACTGCTTTTAACTGTAATGACACATAAATACAGCGCAATTCTGTTACTTTTGGCGCGAACCCAATCAGATCTGCAACGCTGGTTTCCATACGGGTCCAAAGGTGTCACAAAGGGTCCAGAGTTTACCAAAAATAATTTTAAAATTAGATACATAAAATCATTTTTCACTGAATGATATTTTACTTTTATATGTCTTATGATACATATCTAATATTGTAAAATATTAAATGAAGTATTTACATGGTTTACACATCTTGGGAAATAGCCTGTTGTCATTATTGTAATAACGAATGCATTCATTGTGTTAAACAGTCACAAGTCTTATGATCATTGTATTATTGATATTGGGGCTTTATGAAGCAGAATGATCAGGCAGTATTTCAGTGCCTGTTGAAATGTTCTCTCTTCCAAGGTGCTTGTGTTGCCTTGTATGCTTTGCTCTGCACCAAGTTGATATAGCTGAGTATTGATTCCCCCTATTGATATAGCATAACCTGTGGAGTTGATATTTAGTAGTGTTTTCATAAATTAGGGTTCAGACACACTGATGTGTTCAGTTGCTGGAATTGCAAGTAGCTGTTTTTATTTCTAGCCAAAGATTTGAAGGGGAAAGTCCATCAAGCCTTGTTTTTAAATTTAAAATTTTAAGTTTTAATATAAGTGATGTTGGACATAAAATTAAAAGAGGGTCTTAATCCAAGTGCAATTGTCTAAATACAGGATATATATATAAATATTTATAATAACAAAAATTTGTGCTATATGTTTCCATTAAATTGTACAATAAATATAATAAAGATAACCATAAATCCATATTACTTTGAAACTACTCAGGGAACACACTCAAGATGTTTACCAGTCCAAGACTTGTCTGCAAATGTGTGGAAACTCACCAGTCATTATTTATCAGGTGACTGAAAACCAAGGTTCTTAAATTGCTATATCTACAAAGTCCTCACAGGTGGACTAGCACTATGAGAAAGTGTTGTGTTGGTCATCGATTACATCACCAAAGCAATGAATTTCCACAAGGAAAATAATGAACAGTGTAGTGCTATATCTCAAGCTAAGCAGTAAAAACAGTGTGAAGCTAATGATGCAAGAGATTTAGTCAGTTTCTGGCCTGGCCATGTAACGTGGGAGGAACAATTCCCAGCTGTGTCATACATGATATGTGAAAAACATTGATATTGATTTTATGATCGACATAACCAGTGGTTAACTGTGGAAGTGAGGTTGTCAAGCAGTTGAGTTTGTTAAACTCATGAGTTGTCATCTTCGAAGGATTAATGGTTGGGTCATAAATGTAGTGCTGCCACTTACAGTACAGTGTCAGTGTAATTCAATTGAGATTTTCATCTTTTTTTCTCCACATTTTTTCAACTTGAACTGAAATCAGCCCATTTAACTCCCTTTCTTTACATTGAGAACATGGTAAACAATGAGAACAAGAGCCATTGAAAGTATTCATATTTTATTGTCAGGCCATCATTGCTTTGTAAATAAATATTTAGACCCTAAACAAGGAGGGCAAACTTCACATTAATCAGTTATTGCTGTACAGAAACATTTTCGGCTGAATATGGAAACATTGTCTATTTTAAGTCTCCATACACACCATACCACATAGTACCAAAACACAATCTTAAAGATGTATAACATGATATGATAAACCTGTATCCCAAAACACATGTGGCCATATCTTTCCACTCGGGCAATCCACCCACTGAGCTGTGCAGTCACAGAGGACAGCAAGTCCAGATAGGGGTGGCACTGTGGTATGATGGTGAAGGCACTGAGCTTCCTCCTCACAGGTACCATGTTTAAATCTATGATGGGGTGCTGCTGCTGTACCCTGGAGCAAAGCACCTAATATGACTTGCTCCATTAAAATATGTATGTATGCAAATGGATAGCCATGTAAACTGGTCTGTGAGTGAGTTTCTGCTAAATGCTCACCTTTTTCCAGAACTGTCCTTTCTAATCTAAACGCCTTTAATCATTTGTATTTATAGGGCTTTTACTGAATGTAGCGATTTATTTGTTGCTTAAATATTTAGTTTCCTTTACAGATTAATCATCAAGTTCCCAGTTAAGTGTTATGTTTTTCAAATTAGTGGTCTCTCTGGGATGATACTTCCCTTGTCTAGGGTATTATTGCACTTTGACCCTGATCTATGTACTTGTCTTCCCTTAGTATGTTGCTCTGGATAAGAGATTGAGCTAAATGCCTGCAATGTAATGTAGCTGTAATTTAATGTAAATAGCTCAGTCAACCAGCGGAAGTGTTTTTGAGTGAATGAGTTAATCTGTCCCTCGGCAATGAGACGGCCAATTACATGTACATGTGTTGTCGGGGTTTGATTTGAACTGTAGCCCATATTACTGCATTTAGTCAAGTGCTGCAATTGGATATAACAACTAGGGGCCGCATCAATTTACTTTCATACCATGGAGTCCAGATCAACAAGCTACTTTGACTGAGCACTGACTTCTTACCTTAGATTTGGTAAATTTTTAAAAAACCTTTTTTCTAAATTTTCAACATATGTATGTTGCAGATATTCAATTTCTTCAATTTTGAAAAACATTTTTCAAAATTCCATGCATTCTTCCATACAGTGAAGTATCTATGTGATCTGCTTATCATTTCCTCCCAAATGTTTTTCATTAGACTTTCATTCTAGGATATTCTGTTACATTGTATTATTATATTTTATGCCTTAGTATGGAAATTTAATTTCATTGTGCAAATGTGAAAATAGTATATGCAACACATACTAAACCCATGTACATACACTGCAGATGTAAACCTCAATTCGTGACTTCAAGGAACGCTCCCCATGTAAAATATATGACTTCAGCCCCATCTTGTGGTTCTGTAATGGTAAAACACCTGAAAAAGATTATTTTGTTATTGAAAGCACTTTTGGTATATCTTATGTCTTCTGAATGTTTCTTTGCATTATTGTGAAATTATTTGCCTTTTATGAAAGCCTTGTCATTGGTTAGAATAGATGGAGAATCAGTGAAAAAACATTAATGTTCTCAATAAACTGTCATTTGTACAAGCAGCTCTAAAATAATCTAATAATAGTGCATTCGAATTTTACGACATGTAAATGTACAAGCCAGTTAAATGGTTAATCTGTTAAAGCCTTAGAAGTGTACTTATAAACATTGCTAATCCAAGGCCTTGTATGAAATCATGAGAAGTTGCTCTTTTCCAGTTTTGGCCCATTTTCTCCTGATATTTGAGTGTAGATATATATTCATACAGGAAAAAAAAAAACAATAATCAACGTATGTATGTTGCAGATATACAATTTCTTCAGCATTTCTTAGAAATTTAGTCGCTTTCAGGACTGGGTAAGGTATTTCAGGAAATATTTATATATTTATCTAGGAAGATTGTGGTGCCATTTTATTCTGAAACAGACAGATGCAAAGCACAGAAAACAATACAGAAGATGTTCTCTGTAAATTTCATGTGGTTTACCCAATGTTTACATTCAAGGCTATGGTGAGTGATAGCTACCTTTGGGGGCCAGCTGGTCATTGTATTGTGCAAAAACTATTGAAAATCATCAATAATCCAGATTTTGAGTTCCACATTAAATTCCCATGATATCTCACCAATCAGCAATTAATGCTGACATTGTAAATGTCCCTATACCTTTACCTCAGCACATCCCACTGAATTAAAGCTAGCAGTGGTTACCATGTATGGTTTAAAAGCACCCTTGAATAAAAAAAGAACACTTTCACTGTGAGTTTCCATGGATAAAATCAATGAACAACTATGGAAAGCTAAAACTGGCCCTATGTCAACTAACAGCATTGGTACACAGTTTGACACACCAGGTATGACCAAACACATCAGTATCAATAAGTAGCCTATGCTGGCCAGGGATTGATACATTCATATAGTAACCGGTAAATAATGAGTAAATAATGTGATGTTTGATATGAGGAAACAATACCAAAGGATGATGTAGATGATTTTGTGGAATCATTGTTCCAGGATAATATTGGAACACTATTATCATTTATTATTGTCATTATCAATAAACATTAACTGATTAAGATTAAATAAGACCAACTGCAGTCCATAGTATAATCTGGTGCAATATAAGTATTAAGACAAGCAGTTTCAAATTCATTGTAAGAATCACACATGTTCATATGCATATGACACATGATTTCTTTTCAAAATACCTTTCAAAATAATAATCATAAAATCATAAATTTCTCACTTACCATGTACAGTAACATAAGTATAAAATGTCACATGTGTCATAAATTATTCTGGTACCATCCTGAAGCACAAGATATCTGGAAATTTACTTGTGACTTCCAAAACATGATCAGTCAGAAGATAGAAATCTTAGAGCACTCAAGTTTTATTAAAATGTAACATTAGAATTTAACATAAACACAATTAAAATAAGTGCTCAATGACTGTAAGAGACACAGGCAAAAGGAGAGCTGTTCTACAGCACATCTTAGTGTTGGCACTAATACTATTTGGTACTATTGGTAGCACTACACCTAAAACTTTGTTTATTAGTGCTGTGATCTGTGCTGTTAAAGACATGAATGGAAGGCCATTACTACTGGTTACACACATTAAGTTGGAATTCCCTGCACATGAGTTTCTTTTAGAAGGACTGCTGATTAAAACTTTGACATCAATCTTCTTTTCCGATTGGCAATTAAGATAATTCAGGGCTTCTAATGTTTGGTTTTTACAACTGAACATTTTTAGTGTAGTGATAACAGAGCTGGAGAAAAGAATGTGCGTAAATCCACTGCTAAGAGTGTGTATAGGGACTGAGTTTGAGACTGGATCCCTGATGTTATGGTTTGGGGTGGCAGAAAAATGCTTTGTTGAGCTAATTAATTTGACCCTCTGTGGTAAATGTTCCTCCTTCATCTTAAATACATTCAGACAGGGGATTAGTGAACTGGACTTAAAAATGAAAATATCAAGAAAACAATGTCTGTGTGTAATGATAATGTTTTGAGGACCAATATAAGACATGGACTGTATAGCACAAACCTACTTCTTGGGACCAGGTTTAAAATTGCAAGGACACAGCTGCAGCATGGGATATGTGTGGTTTAAGGTTGCAGTAACAGCTAATAGTTAAAAAAACAAGCCCCATGCTGTCATGCTATCAAGCTATCCGGAGCTTTGTTGTGCTTGAGTTGTATTGATTCATGTTAAATCTGGTATTTATGTGGCTGCTCTGAGCTCCTGCTATTTGTCCCTTAGCAGATGTTGAGACAGTGAGTTGTTAAAAAAGTTACCAAGAAATACATTATGCATGCATGCACTGACTCAAGTTGCAATAAAAAACACTTTGGTGTGTATTAGTATAGAATACCAGGAGTGATTGTGTACCACAAATGCTGTCTTTATTAAAAGGGATAAGGTAATTACATATATGGTCACTACTCCAATTTTTATAGAACAAAAACGTGCCTTATCTTATGCGAAATTTTGAAACCGCCTTAATAAATAATTTCATCAATAACAAAACGATACTTTCAATCTGCAAACGTATGTTCAAATATGTAGTATTTACCATTTTTAGAGAACTGGTCCTTGAGCAACGTGTAAAACGACCATCTCTGTTTTGACAATTACAACACTTTCGCACCTAATGTGTAGTGAACTGCAGGTGACAGTAATAGTATCTATAACTGTTGCATACACACCGAGAAGTGCACCACGGTTATCTAAACCACCATCTGGCTGCTATGACGCTGTCCATGGTTCTGAATCATTCAATCGAGAGACTTCGTGTAATTTACCGCTCTCTCCGGTTTACTAACAGAACACTGCTGAATTCAGTCAACAATGTTTCCTGCAACTTGGGGAGAAGTCGAGTGTATTGTATTTGTAATTTTCACCTTCCTGGCAATGCCTTCAAATTTATAATTTTGTCTGTTTGGCTATGATTTAGCGCCAATTGACACGTATGATTTTGCATTTTAGTCTACTCTGGTGCTAAGTGAATATACAAGTCACAAAAAACCTGTAATTCCTGGCATCTTTAAGATAAGTGCTAGCTATATGTAATTACAACCGTCAAAAGACATCCGCCGCTACGGGACTCTAATATAAATAATCATCCGACGAGCAAGTATTCTTGATTTCAGTAAAGCTCAGTTGATTCGCCCTTTATGTTGGTTTTACGGAACACAATGTGAACAAATTCAGCGCTGTTCTAACATTAAAGACAGATATCAAATGGGAGATCGTGTCAAAATGATTTTTTTCGTTGGTGCTAATAATTTAAAAGCCAATGAACTAAATACATAGTCAGTTCATTAAATCATTAAAACAGGCTGCTATAATACCCTCAAAGTCATTATAACGCTATTCCCTCGTCAGAGACCTACGCTTGCCTTAAGCACAGTTTAATCAAATTAGATAGGAAGCCATGTCTTGGGGTTTCTCCTATTGATATTCATTAAAAATACATGACTTATCACTAATCTCTTGAAGGTATATCCCATTCATTCAAGTGAAGGTAATAAACGCACGAAGAAGGATAAACAGTAAAAATTAATTTACCTTAAGCAATAAAAAATCGCGTGCGTCCCTTCTGTACTACCAAATGAAATCAACAGCTACTCTACTTATTAGAAAGCCTTTTTCAAAGATTTGCCTTTGTAGCGCTGATGATAAGTAGCCTAATATTGTGTGATACCAATAATAATAATAGTAGTAGTAGTAGTAGTAATAATAATAATAATGGTTTTACCATACACAGTTGCGAATATTACTTCATCCATCATTTTTGTTTTAAAAAGTCAGTCAATTCATTTAAAATTAATCACGTTATTTCGCAAAATTATTTCACCAGCTGAGTAAATCTCATTTTACACCCCAGCAAAACATTGTATTTAACTGTTTCCATCTTTTTTACTGCTGTCTATCTTTGGAGAAACACTGTAAGAGGCGGTGATACATATTCTATCATAAAAGAACAATTGTGGTCAACCCTTAAGGCTTTGCATTAAGTTTACTGGAGTATTAAACCTGTGATAGGATAACATCTAGGAGCTTATTTGCGTATTTTGAAACTTCACAAATATATGTCGTCCATTTATATCCCTTTTCAGTATCATAGATTGTTTCACATTTTTTGACAAAAGCAAAAACTATTTACAGATTACATCAATAAGGCACCACATATTTACGTGATATTTACTATACAAATAGATATAGTGTGATTTAATTAAGTAAATTAGCATGTTAGTCAATGTTAGGTAACATCATCCTCTACTGCTACAGCAACGGCTAATAACACAGTAACTGCCTGAACCATCACTAATAATTGCGACTTGAACTGATATACAGTGTATGTTTCAACACTAGAGGGAGCTTTTGTTCTGAGTCCTACAACCAACATCAATCCCTGTGGACCAAATAGCATTCACTGAGAACTACCCAACGTTGAAGTTGTGCGGGCCTTTTCAAAACTAACTATTATGTTTTATGGGCGTAATGTCATTTAAATAAGTTCTTAAAATAAACTTAATCGGAGCTGAGTGTTGTTATTCTGTGCCATATAATCTTAGGCAGATGAAATCTCGCGAGTTTAGAGCCTAATAATTAATACCTGAAGGACAGTTATTGACAGATTCTTTGATTCCACCTTTGGATTTCGCATCAGACTTCCGCACATTTATACACGAACATGAATGGACACCATGTCCCACAAATACGCATGCAATAGTAAAAGAAAAGTACATCCACAGACTGATTATTTAAAAAAAGTTAGCGAATGACTCTTCCATTAAACAAATGCTGGTGTGTTCACCAGATGAACAGGAACGAATGAAGAAGACAGTATCCCTACTTTTTACGGCAACACAGAAGTAACTTTACCCACAAATACTTTCCGGGGCAAACATTAAATTAATTTATCGTTTGAAGATGTGAATGTAGTTAGAAGACATTTCGAATTTTACACTAGTTCAAGGTGAGCATTTAAATCATACTGTGCTCACCACATACTCTAATTGGATTAGATAAAAATATCTAGAGCCAAAGACCACCACATCACTCTGTCTTACTTCGTCTATGCTTTCTGTAGGTCACTTGAAAAAACCTAAATGTATTTTTAGTATTAATCTGTTAAAATGTCAAACACATTACTATATATTTAATCAACTCTGGAATTTCCACTGCAATGACACAAATAGCGATATCCTCTTGGATGACGATAGCCTTTTTGAAGTGAATAAAAATGTCCAACATTACATTTTCGCATTTTGACCTCAAGATGGCACCCATTCATTACTATGTAAAACTAATGTTAAAAAAGGTGTCCATAACATCTTGTTGAGACAAGTCGAGTCAGACTCATAACATATTTTGAAGACACCTCACATCTACAAAACTATGCCGCGCATCGCAAAAAGCGCCCTGTATCTTTTAATATGGTTTCGATCAGACACAGGTATTGGATGCATTTATACGAACACTGTAAAGCATTGAGAATGGTAATCAGATCCTAAATGCTGAATGATACTTATTCAATCTGTTCTCTTTGTGTTTCAGTCTAAATGGTAAATGTGCTAAAATAAAGGAAGGCCTCTCGCTCAACAGATAAATGCTTGGAGTCCCCTGTGTACCATCTCAGCCTCCTCATTCATCATCATAACAACCGTTTAGTGTAAAATTAACAACGACTTAACTACTACCGCAATAAACATGGCCATGCATTACAACAGATTGATGAAGATTGCTCGGTGGAATCCACAATCCTCACGTGGAAGATGCTCACGTGCGTCAGAGAGACATGCGGATTTGAATTTAGGGTGCGGTAATGCAATTTATTTGACAAAATAGTTGTGTCCACATCCGTGAATGAAAATACATTTTACATTCATCGTGATCGCTTATGGTTACACGTGTGGTAGTGTGATCTTCTCACTTAGGACGTCCCCTGGGCTGGAGGAATGCGCGAGCGCGCCCGTACACGCACATGTCCTGATTTTTATATAAAAGAATAACCAGCTCAGGTTTATAATTTCGCCCATAGCCAAGTAATCCCTTTGATTAAATCTAATACCTGCCAAAACCCAGATGGCATGCCCACCCATCGCACGGTGTGATAATGCCACATTGTGAAATCTATCCATTAATATTAATTGTCAGTCTGTGAATCTGTCTGAACTACTAAAGCTTGAAATTCCCCCGAAAAGGCAAGGCCTGACTTACTAAGGATTTTAATATAATTCCTGATTTTTTTTTCAATTTTCTGTGGATTCTTTCTATCAATCCGATTCACCGTATTCTTTTTTTTTTTTTTTTTTAGGATAGTGACTGTTGGGTTTTTGAAGAACATATAGGCCTTTTTCTTTGTTCAGAGTCCACATGTGAATCTTATTTAACCGAAACCTGTCCAGATGAATAGTTAGATGCATGAAAATGACATAAATTGGAATCGAGGAAGGCTAACGAACTCATCTTTAAGTGGTATCTCATTTACAAAGTTATACATGTTAAAATATATTACAAATGTCCACACACACATAAAAGTGTATACCCTCCACATGAAGTTTCCAGTTGCCGATTGTTGAACTGCCATTATGGTTGCAGCCCCAAAACAACAAATAAAACGAGAACCATATCAATTTTTGACACTTTTGCAGTGGAAAGGAGATGTAGATGAACCTGAATTAAGTTTCCCGATTAAGTTGTGTGAACACCAACCTGGGTTGATAAAGCGTTTGTCATGCTATTCAATCTTTTTTTTTTTATTCAACATCTATTCACAACTGCGAATTGGCCTGGGGGGAAAAGACGAGGATAATAAAATGTTGGCAGCAATATCTTTGAGATGCACGGCTGTAATTTAGGACTAACTTCAAGGCCAGACTGATTTAATTCCATCCGGAAAGGTCAGTGTGGGGTCTGGCAAAGCTAACCTCTCCGCTCCCCATCTGTCCACACTTCAGTCCAAACACTTCTCAAAAGAGCCTTGTGTGCTCGGGATCGGCCAAACAAATTGAAGTGGTCTGGGTGCACAGAGACTCGAGTGTTTACCACGCAGTGACCAGTGTGTTTGTCAGCAAAATAAAGCATTGCGTCAAAATGGCACGACTGGCACGTTGCTAGCCCTCAACCCAGCCCCCCCCCCCACACACACACACACACACACACACACACACACACACACACACACACACACACACACACACACACACACACACACACACACACACACACACACACACACAAACACACACACTTTCTCAGATTACAAAATTGAAAGGGGGCATGTGATCCAATAATACAAACAACAATTTTGCGCAAGGAGTGTCATTTTGAATTAGCTTCCTTGTTCATAGTGTTTTTGTCACCGTTATTTTACTTGCTCATTTAGGAGGTAAATGCAAGTCCAAGAACGCTTCGTGTAAACACGTGATTGCTAAATTAAATAAACAGGATATTGTATGCAAGCATACAATAGGGAAAGATTGTGAGATCAGTTTGAATCGAACTTTTTTTCATTTTTACTGTCAAGAGTCAGACTTGTGGGGTCTCAACGCCTTTAACATATGATAATTGATGAGATATGGAGAGGGAGTATGGAATTCCCGTCATTTTTTGGAAATTAGTGCACATTAACCATCTTATAGGGCATGTGTGTAAAGTGAAACAGGTAACATTGCAGATTGTTAAGTAATACGGACCTGGTTATATTTTCGATTATACTGGTTCGAATAGTGGAGGACGTGGTTAATATAACAAGGATAACAGGGAAGGGCAAGTTGGTCAAATGCATACACCTGGTTTTAACTTTAGCTGCTACAGGCTCTCTGCAGTTGAAATGGGTTGGAGTTTTAAATTAAGTTCTTAAGTAACTGTAATGTAATTGTA
Organism: Albula goreensis; assembly: GCA_022829145.1. Lineage (NCBI taxonomy): Eukaryota > Metazoa > Chordata > Actinopteri > Albuliformes > Albulidae > Albula > Albula goreensis. Next base: position 30,759,795 of record CM040750.1, read on the forward strand.
AAGTTTGGTTATTCAGTCAGTTATGTTAGATTTAAGTTCGAATTAAACATAGATTACTGCGAGTCAAAGGGTGGAGCTGATGGAAAATTAAATGGCCGTTCGGTCTTTCATTCACAGCAATTCTGAAGGCCAAGAATTCTAACTGTAGCCGACAATGAGCTGTATGGGTAAGTTTTATTTCGCCTAGAATATATACATTGTATCAGTGTGTACTTCTATAGATCAGGATAAATAAGCTAAGGCATACATAATAATGAGATATAATAAAGACAGCATTCGCAGATGTTTTCAAGGTTGCTCAATGACACACTCATAAACACTCTCTCTCTATGACACACACACACACACACACACACACACACACACACACACACACACACACACACACACACACACACACACACACACACACACACACACACACACACACACACAGAGTGTATTTTGGTCATGTAGGTTATATATGTAAAGAGTAAGCGCAAACCAGAGGTACTGATGAATAGGCAAAGGAAAATGAAAAAAGTGAAGCAGAAAAAGAAAAATGACAAAGTGTTGAGCGTTGATTTATCGCATAAGCCCCTGGTCATTTCCATATATTGAAATGCGCCCAAGCGGCCAGTCAGTCAATTTTCTCCAAGCTGCTGCCCGTGAAGGCGTGCACGTGACTACCCCGCATTTCACTCACCCATCCTCCACTTGAGGCGTAATATATTTATTTTAATCCATTGTTTAGGTAGGGAAATATATGGCCATCTCTACTGTAAGAGAGAAGATTACGGCCCGTTTATGCTATGTAGCCCACTCAATGTCTCTTATCCATTAGTGACTGTTACAAATGCCTACGTGGTATCCTTGGGTAAAAGGTGTCAGAGAGATTGAGCGGTCTACAGGGTAAATTTCTTACTGTGGTGTATTTGCGGCCTCAATAACGAAACAATTAATATTTTAGTAAATGTCTGTTTTGAGATGATGTGAATCACTGCAAACGTGCAGAACGTATCCAGTTATAATATTTTCATTCTCTTGTCCATCACTCATCTCGTGCGCACATTCTCACTTCCACACATGAAAAGGGGGGTGATACGTGTCAGACTGCACTGTAGGCTAGATGGATACTCCAATATATTTAACAACGGCTGGCTGATTTATGATTGCATCAGTCGCGTTGTCATTTACATATTGAGATTCCGCTTGTCCACAAGGGGTTTTGTCGCTGCCGTGTAGCCTACACTCCTGCAGGAATTGGGTGAGGGAGGTGTAGCGCTCGATCTGCTTTGATCAATGTTAGCTATGAAGGAAGAGGGGGAGTATGTAGGAAAAGAAGCGAAGGGAAAAAAGGAAAAAGCTTTGTGCCAGCAGATGGAGTGGGGTCTAGGGAGAGGTCAAGGTTAGCGCTCTCTGCTATTGAATCGGCTGCAGCCTCGTAGACAGACCCATGCCTTGGAGGCACCCATCGGGGCTTCGCAATCAAGCCAAATACAAAAGGCAGTTGCAGAACGAGGCGTCATCTGAATGCTGAAACTGTTATTACGGAGGTACATTACAGAGGGAAGCAGCACACGTGATAGATGGGTTGGAGGGGTTGGGGTGCATGGTTTTAATTACTTTGTTTGTAATAATAATACTACCAATAAAAAATACTTCCTGGAAGCTGATTATGAAAGCTATGAAGATAAACGCTTTAATATTGGTTTGATTGTTTAACCTAATTTGTGATATGGGGATCTCCGGTTGCATTTATTTTATATTCGTAGGCCTTGTAAGGAAGCACTTGTGAAAGCTTATAGCTGTCGTTCATTATTAGAGCTGTGACGCCTTTAGTACAAGGGGAACTCCTGAACGTTTACATTTTACAAAAGATGTTTAGGGTGTATTATATGTAAAACGTGCTAATATATTTGCGTGAGGCATTTTATTTAAAAACCGAAGCAATAATTTAATTGTTGTGCATTTCATCAAGTAGAAGCCATTAGTTAACTTTGGTAATGTCACATGATACTAATTAGCTGGGATCTTGTCTATAGTGACAGTTAAAATATTGCACTTGCAAAAACATTTCCTAAAACGTCAGATACCAGACAATTTGTTCAATGGATTAATTACCTTTAGTATACTTTATGCTAATATAATTACCCCCCCATCCAACAAAAGGAAACATATAAGTAGATGAATGAATAAACTGACAGACATTGCCTATGTTGGTCAAGCTCACACCTGCACGACTCGTTTTTTCGAGGAGTCATGATAAATGTCTAAGCTACCCATATTTTAATTACAGCTAAGTTAACACCCCGCAAGACTCATAGATTTATGCATTTGTTTTACTTTGCTTTAGTTACTCATTGTACAATGTAAAAGTGCTCTTTTCCACAAGAAAGCTGTCGGTTAAACTTGGTAGTCATCTAAAAATCACACAACTTCCAAAGAAAATCTGTTAACCGCCGTCCTGCTCCTGCTCCCACGCAGGGCCATTGTATTAAAGTATAGCCCACAGACGACACGTTTTAAATAAAAACTTGATTTTATTTCCTGCTGATAATATCTATTGGTATACATCCTACAAAAGAATAACTTATTTTCCTATGAACAATTTTAAACCGTCATATTATTCAGACACCCTAATAATTTGCTTCGCAAAATGTTTGCTGTTTTACTGACTACATTATGCTTAGCTTTAATTTAAGTTTTAGAAATGTTGAGAGTTACCTGTGGAGGCGTAAAGGTATTATTAGTTGATGCCCATAAACGTTGGTGGTGGTAAGTAGTAAAACACGGTATCTCTTTAGTTACTACTTTATTCGCCCGAGAGATGGACCGACTGTAAAAAAAACAACAAAAAAAAACCGTACAAAAATATCTTAAGTGTCGATACTTTTGAAGTAAGTATGTTCATCTTTTGTGCCTTTATTGCGGTATCAATTGATTTGTGTTCCCGGAACCTGTTTCACTGTTTTCAAGTTTTCAAGGCTGCTCACAGGAATGAAAATAGTCAAACTGACTTATTATAAGACCATCAATTTAAATGTCTTAAATATATCTTCACAACTTTTACAAAATGTACAGTAGTTTTTGACAGGTACTATACTTTACCCTCTTTGACGCACATTATCATATTAAAACATGTTAGGCTATTGCTAATGAAAACTGACAATGCGTTTATGGATCACTGGAAGGTGGCGGTTTTATACATTTTGATGAAACACACGTTGTGAAACCAGAGTACAACAAACTGTTACAATAAAATATTAACAACATAACATACTGTTATTCAATACATCGAAACAAATACGGCATATATCATATCTTAGTTTCGTAAAGTTGTCTGTTTCCCATTATTCGGGAGAAAACATCACTGTGGTTGATTTTTTTTCTTTTTTGCTTAGTAATCAATACATTACATTGAATGAGCTGGATTCATTTTCCAAGTCTGTGTAAGAACAAACGTTCACAATTCGAATGCAAACCTGATAGTCCAGACGGATAACTATATCCTGTTTTTATCTGACAAAATAAGTTGTCCGTGTTTACTAAATACATTTAAGTAATTTTTGTCTCGAGTGATACTGATTGTTTTTACAGTAATGCGTCCATAAATTAGTTGTTGCGTTCTAAGTTCTAGCTAAATACAGCACAGTATATATATATATATATATATATATATATATCCTCACAACCCTTTAAAACGTCGACGTTTCTGTCGGAAATAAAATACTGTACTCATACGAAAAATACACACCGAACTTGCCTAGCAAACGTGTAAACTATGCTTGACCCGACAGATATTTTCACTCACTCACTGTTCACATTTTTTCTTCGTCGCTCAACTTCCTCTCCCGATCCACTCTTACGTTTCCCATTGATTCTCCCCTTCCCCGTTCGGTCTGTCCGGTCCGTCTCTACTGTTCACATATGCATTGCATTTCGCTCCTGTGATTCACTCACGCAGCCGCTAGTCTAGTACTTTTATTAGTTGGCTCGGGTGTTTTTTTCCTCTCCTGCTCACTTCATACATAGCCCCGATCATGTCATCGCTTTTATTTGTCTGGTGTCTCTTGCTGTCATTATTTAGTCTGATGAGGCGGTGTTCAGTTCCTCTTTATTTTTGCATCTATTGTCACGATCATTTTACCCCTCCCCCCGCCAAGTCCCCACATGAGCGCAACCTGCGTACATCTGAAACTTATTATATCCACCTCCTTGTTTTTTTAAATGGGCAGCTCTCCTGATCTCGTCTGTATACGTCTTGTTTTAAAACAACATACACAACATTTCTGCTACATCAGCCACGGGCCTGCCCCTCTGAAGTTCAACTTCGTCAGTTTGTAAATCTTTCTCTACCGTACTCATTTTAGGTCAACATCACCGGTTAAGAGTCTTGGATTTGCTATACCTTTGCACCTCTGTCTTTCCTCCCTATACAGGGTTCAGCCCCTCAGCCCGCGTGCGGAAACCTGTCTGTCCTGTTCGTGCAACCCGATCGTTTACTCGAGCTTGGTTTCGTTTCAAAGCTGCTTCACCCCTTTCTATGCTTCAGTCTACGTACACACAGGCACAGAATGTTTGACCACCACGAGAGTGTTTTTACTGCCTCTGTGCTCCTGCCTCCGGATCCCTGATCAGTGTCCACTACGACAGTTTATATTAAACGTTTCTCTCTCCCCCTCCCCTTCTGTGTCGTATGTCCAGCCCCCTTGATTCTCTTGTCCATTGGCTTTTCTCACTCTGTTTTTCTATGTCCACCCCCACACACATTGCTTTCATTAGACATTTTTTTCACTCTCTCTCTCGCGCGCTCTCTCTCTCCGGTGCCTCTTGTCCGGCCCCCTGATCTTTCTGTCCATTGGCTTCTTCGGGTCTACATTTCATGTCCAGCCCCTAATGAGTGTCCATTGGTTTTGTTATTTCCATTCCCTCCTCCCACTCCCCGGCTTTGCCCTGCCCATGTTTTGTATGTCTGTGTCCATCCATCTCCTGACGTTCAAGTTCGCAGGGACGTCACGTCCGCACTTGAACTTGCAGCTCAGGGGGGCTTTTGCCATTTTTTCATCTCTCTCTCTCTCTCTTTTCAAAAAAGCCATGACGGCTATCCCACAATCCATCTTCCCTGCGCCATCTTTGTATTATTTCTAATTTATTTTGGATGTCAAAGGCATTGATGAAGATATTTTCTCTGGAGTCTCCCTTCTAACCCGGCTCTCCCGATGTGAACCGAGCTGAAAGCCACCACCAACCACCATGTCTCGCCGCAAGCAAGGCAAGCCCCAGCACTTAAGCAAACGGGATTTTTCGCGTAAGTAAACCAAAATTGTAATCTACACTTTTTTCCATTACTTTCTCACTGGCCACTGCTTGATGTGTGTAGAAAAGAAGAAAATCATTAACGGAGAGCATGATTCTTGGTGAAGGCATACTGGACACTGGACGGCGAGGATCGTGGTCAAGTGGACTTCACTGCAAAGCGTGGCGAAAATGTATTTTCCTTCAAGAAATACTTATACGAGTGAATTCCTGTTAAAAAGCGAGACAAAGTTTAACTTTTCCCCAATATGCAACATTTTGAAATCGGAGTACTTTGCATAAGAATTTTCTAACGTGCATATGCTATGGCTTGAGTGCCCCCGTCGCTTCAGCCACTTAAGTGCATATGCTGAGGTAGGCGACTGGTCTAGGTATGCATGCTTTACCAGAGTTATTTGGTATATCTAGTGGAGAATCCTGTAACGCTGCGTGTATATGTTCTTGAGAGGATTTCCCTCCTCTCGCACTATTTTTTGGAAGATTTTCAAAAAAGTGGAAGTGGATTTTGATTGGGAAAAATCTCGTGTCCGACTGTTTACAAGCACCGCGTGCGCATAACACACTGCCAACAGCTTAGAAAGCGGGGGAAAAGAATAACAAGCGCTTAATTTTCCTCGTATATATGGGTAGATCATTGTTAAACGGGTGGATTGTGTACATTTAAGGGTTTGTTTTGTGGATTTGTAAAGAGAGAAAACATCGCTTGAAACGACTCTTGTTTCAATAGTAAGGGCGAGCTTCATAAAGAGCAACAGGAACGCAGCATTACGCTTATTTTTTCTTCCCATTTTCTGTTTCAATACATTTGTGGATCCTCTTTTAAATGTATTTTAATGTATCGTAATAAGGAACTACCAAGGTAAGGTAAAGTCTATTAATGATGCTCGTTAGATTGCGAGCTTTCTTCTGCCCACAGTCAGGGAATTATCAAAGATAGTTCAAATAGAACCTGACAAGCATCAGTTTAGATATGTAATGATTTTTAACTGTACAAAATACGACTCTTTCCAATTCAGAGCGCTCTAGTTTAAATTCATTATATGTATTTAGTTCTGCAGTGTATTCCACTTATACCAGCAGTGATATATTTTGAGCAACATTACAGTGTTTTATACGGAGATTCAGCTTTATGGAGAAACGGACGAGAAAGCAATGTTACCCTTCGGCGTTAATATGAAGAATGGACTGTTTATTCTAAATGTGCTACATTTAGATTTTTAATGAACCTTATATATACACCAAACTGTTGTAAAATAACAACATAGCCAGTATTGGAATGATTCACACTCTGCCCGTGTTTAGAAATATAACTGTCAGCGCAAAGGCGTCTTTGCAAGTTGCACTGAAGTCTGTACTGTGAGTGTCCGCGTTTCGTCGCTAGGAGGCAGAAGACGATAATAAACTGGAAATGAACTTGAACCTGATCAATTTCACCGCCACCTCAATCTACATATTCTGACGATGTTTGGAATAAAAGGAAACGCATAATACGAGGTTATGGCTCCTTTATTCCCCCTCCTCTTTGCAACCCCCGCCTCAAAATCCAGTGTCTTTTAATGACTATTTAAACCAATTCTCTTAAAATTGTCAAGGTGTTGTAGACAAAGTAATTCTAAATTGACCGTACTATTTTAAAATAGGTTTTTGTATATTTTCCCTCCAACAAGAGCACAAACGAAACAATAATATCTAGATTACAGTTATCAGTATTGTAAGATGAATGTGCTGTTTGTTTAAATAATTAGCTTCGTGTAATATGCACAGGGACTGAGTATGAAGGCTCTTAATTTAAGGTTAGTATTTCTGCTTTTTATTGCATTCCTCCATTTATGAACTATACATTATCACAAATTAGCCTGTATTTTTTAAAACTATGCCAAACGTGTGATGACTGAAAGTTCTTTATCATTTAGTTGAAATTCTATTTTTTTTTCTCCACGTCAAACGATAGCTGATTGTTTTTCTTAATAACCTTATAAATGCGTTGCAGTTAAACGAGAGAAGCAAATACATTTTAATAAGTTGTTAGATGCTCGGTTTAAGCCACGTGTGCATAGCAGTCAATAATAGTATGTCATACGACTAACTTATTTTCCTGCAGGACTTGTCGAACCATCACACTGATAATTTGAGTTATAATGCGTAATGCTCATTTGCTGACTGACGTTTTTAATTGTTCTCTGTTAATAGCGTTGTTGTATGGTTTTACATAATTGAGGAATAAGACACCTGAAAGTTTTTCCTAAATAAGTGTCGAACTCTACTTTTATGGAGAAAATCTCTTCAGCCTTGATTGAAAAATAATTTCTTCTTATTTAAATATGGATTGTGTTGCAATTTTAAGAATAGAATCGTGGCCATAAAGTGATGTTTTCTATAATCAAGTTTGTCCTTCATTTAAAATATGCATAGTAACTGTAGTAAATTTTTGCGGTACCCTTTGATTGCAAGATTTCCATAGCCGATACATTTGATTATTTACATTTACATAAGTAAACGATGGCTTTTCATAAAATAAATAAATAAATTGAGCCTTATACATAATTAAAGCCCTGGCACAAATGTTTGAAATAATATAATCGTTTGAAGGAGTAAAGGCTATCTTGCAAAAGAAACCTACTTGACAGACACAAACAAACCAGTCATAAAATAGAAAGCATGGCCGAAATGAATATCAAGACACAGGCATCTGTTTGGAATCTGTTGGGATTAAAAAGATCTGAATCTGTTGTTACCGATGTGGTCAGTTCTGGGGTCAGTTTGGAGCTTTTGCACGCAAAGCCACAGCCCGGTCTTTCAATTATTATTATCTAATGCATCTAAATGCGCTGGAATGCGGTATAACCCCCACAATTCCCGCCTCTGACCCCACATAAAATTAAGGGTAGTACCGGCAGCAGGAATTTATCACGTTATCTCAATGTCCTAGTTCGAGCGCAGATGTCGTGTAGGATTGCATCTTTCAAATGATATTTTCTCACAAGCACGTCTGGGAGCTACTCCACATACGCCCCTCAATATCTGGTCTAGGTTGGGCTGAAATAAATTTAACCTCAGTTCACAAGATCCCATCACTTTTATCAAAATCTGTTCCAATCATCCCAAACTCAAATTAAAATCTATTTTTTGATTCTCAGTGGTTTTAAGTTCATTAAAATGTGAAATTGGCAGCTTAGTAAAGAAGGTCAAGATACTTAACCATTAGGAGGCTCGTAGTGTTTTCACCCCTGTGCAAAGATTTCAGATAAGTGTAGTCGCTGGCTAGAATGGTTCAGATTTTTTTCATTTACACAAAAGCGTCTTTCAACACCTCTTCACTCTTTTCTTCCTGTGTTCATTGCCACAGATCACAGAGTGACCGGTCAAAAGTGAAAGAACTGCGTGAGCATTTAAAATTCTCATATTTCATATTATATGCCACACATTTGCCAGTGCGTTTCGTTTTTCCACACCGATTTCCGGCTGCGAAACTGGTCATCAAGGAAATAAAAGTCGCGCGCATAAAAGAGATTTAAGATTCTAGTTTCGTTTTAAAATACTCACAAGTTCACAGCATATACATGTGTTGGGCACGTTTTTAAATGGCTTTCCGATTTTAAGACCAAGGAGATCGGGTAAATGGGAGAGGCAAAATAGTGGGAGGCTGAAAGCTGTATATTTAAATGCACACATTTCCCGCTCATGCCTATCTTACTATAATCTTCTCTTTGCGTAGGGTATTTTAGAGAAGCATTTTCCTTTTTCCAACGGTTCACCCCAAACCCATATGCGTTTATATATACATCTGTTTTTCCAATCCAGAACGTGTAACATGGAGGTTATTGATGCACATTGTTGATGCACACCTAACATTAAGTGATATTAACTCACATTGTGGTCCTTGTTCCACAGTGGTAAACAAGCATATCTTAAGATTTGAAAAAATGTTGAATGTCTCATTTGTACACACAGCTGTAAATAGAATTGGGGACCAGAATGTATTGTTTTATTTCTAAGCAGTAGTTAAGAAAATTCAATATGTGTAAGATCAGTTGATGAAAAAATCTCTATATTCAACATAAGTGCATTTTGTTAGGCCTTTGTTTAAAAACAACAAAACCTTTGTGTTTGGCAAGATGCACCACATGTTCAGTGGAAGTAAAAGCCAATCATGTTTTTTTTTTTTCTGTAGCTCTGTCTTGGCGCTGCTCAGTGGAACATTTCGGTGTGACGGTCTGACTTTGTTTTCTCCCTCTCCCTTTCTGTCTCCTGTCTCCTGCTCTCTCTCTCTCTCTCTCTCTCATTTGTGTCCCTGCTGCATGCATGCAGCCGAACCCCTGGCTGCCATTCTCCCAGAGGAGCAGCAGGAACACCGTGGGCTGGTGCCGGTAGCTCCGGAAGCGGACCAGGACCTTCTCACTTGTGGCCAGTGTCAGATGAACTTCCCTCTGGGGGATATCCTTGTTTTTATTGAGCACAAAAGGAAGCAATGCAATGGCAGTATCTGCATGGACAAAGCTGTGGATAAACCCCCCTCGGTGTCGCCCTCCCGAGGTGAGCTTCGGAGGGCCTCCAACCCCGTGGAGGTGGGCGTACAAGTCACGCCGGAGGATGATGATTGTTTGTCGACGTCCTCTCGAGGAATTTGTCCGAAACAGGAAAACATAACAGGTAACCAAACCAAAAGCAAGAAACAAAAATATAAAAATCACAACATACACAGCCACACACATCACACTAGCAGGAAGTCTCATGTAATGTACAGCTGGCTTTATGAGCAAATGTGCTTGCTTGCACCCGCTTGACTTCCTGTTTCTGCGTGCGCGTAGGATGCACGCAAGCCATGTGGTGCTGTGCACATGATCTCTCTTTGTGGAGTTTGGTTGGCCCATAGAGGAACACAAGGGTGCACCTCATTTTCATTTCACAAGACTCTTTAATCTATCCACGCAGTGAAAACCCATAGAAATACTATACAACAAATTAATGTTATATATGTTTCAGATCTGGCTATATTATTGGAGGGTAAGGAACTGGCTCCACCTGGCAGGCAGTTTTGAGCATTTATCTCAAATGACCTCATCTGTCCTGTACTGCTCTGGACCACACCTTTTGGCAGGTGGCTCTCTGTAGACTTTCAGTGCATCTAGTGTCCTGTGATTTCCTAACCTTGCAACAGTGGATGGGCAGTCCCTCTCCAAACAGCAGGGGTGAAACGGTTAACCCAGCTCAGCAGTTGTTCCAGGATCCATAGAGTTTGACAGGGTGTATTTTTTTTCCACAGTAATCAAATATAGCCCAATGGCAAAGTGACACTGGCGACCTTGACTTTATCTTGCCATTTGTGACTGGCCCATGCCAAAGCAGAGCACAGACGGTGAGGGAGTGAGAGACAGTGACTGCAAAGGCCTGTATGTTATGAATTGCACACAGACCGGCTTATCCCAGGAAGAAAAGAGGAAAGTTCTTTGGACTTGAGGGGAGGTTTGAAATGGTTGGGGTAACAGAGTTGGGGGGGAGGGGCAGCCCTCAGCCCGCCCACTCATGTCGATGAGAAATGGCGCCCCTTGCCGCTTGGACACTCTGATGTGGTTTTGACAGATGTATCTTGATTTCTTTGTGGCTTTACATGGCCACATCTTATCCGAGTAAATGTACGCCTGCAGATTTTCACTTTCTTACTAAAATAAAAAAAGGAAAAGGCATTCAGTTATTTTTGGTTATTGAGGAAGAGTAATTCAGTTAAAGAATCATAGCACCACAAATTACTTGTTGTAGTTTCTTTTCCCTCTTTCTGAATTAGGGAGAAAACCAGTGGTTGGCTTTTGGCACTAAATTAAGTCCCCAGAAACCTGAAGAAGTTTAAGAGATTCAAAACAAAACCGTCTATCATGTTGCTGTAAACAACTTTTAAAAAATCCCTGGAATCCATGGGGTTAAAGCTTGACCCAAGGTAGCTATAAGTCTTCCACTCTTCTCTGTGTATTTAAAACATGTGCCTACAGTCCGGTCCACATCCTGGCTTAAAGATAAGTTTGTGGTGTGTATGTGTTGGGGAGGTGGAGAAAGTGTCTCATTATCAGGTTTGTCGAGCTGCCTTTTCTTTGGATTACAGTACTTTTTGGTCTGCTTCAAAGATTCCTTTTTCTAGGAAGTTTTTGAGCTGGGCTGACCTGGTCAGAAATGTTGCATTCTTGACATAGGCTTTAGAGATAATTGTTGCTTTTGGAAATGGCATTGGCTTAAATAGTTATCCAGGTGTTTATGTATGGACTGATGGACAATCTCCAGTCTGATAGATTACATGTTACTTGATGACTTTTTTCAGATTTTCTTTACTTCAGGTTATTCTGTACCACTGCTAAGCAGGGTAATGCTTATCTGGTTAACCCCCTTTGTTTTAAAGATGCTTTTTCAGCAGAAATTATACAGCCTATTTATCCACCCTAACAATCATGTGCCTTTTCTCTGTCAGTAGCTAAACTGGTTTATTAAACTCATTTACATGATAATGTAAAAAGGTTCAACTCAGAGCGTTGGGTCACTGGTACGTATACATGCATAATATTGTATAAATATACACATATACATGAAATGTTCATATCCGAGGAAAGCTGCCTCCCCACATGTAAAAATATACCTAAGGGAATAAAAAATGCTGTTACACATACAGTGTTCTAAAGATGTTCCGGACGTGTTTAGGCTCTGCTGTTGGAGAGAGCACTTTTCTGCTGGTGGCCTGAACGTTCTCTAGTCAACCTTTAAGCAACACTGCAGCCAGAGCTCCGGCAAGCCAGGCCCAAGGGAAATGGAGAGAGGATATGAATTATTTTTATTATTTATTATTAGCGCTTTATAGCTCTGATGTAACTTCAGTTCAGTAATTCTTACTGTGTTGTTTAGCTCTTTGTAACAAGCCACACTCAAGGGGATGTTGTACATAATTTCAGTTTAATGCTGAAATGTTTCAACATTTTCATCTCGAGCTATAAAATAAAAAGCGGTGATTATCATTATTATTACTGCTTTTGTTACTGTTATGAAAGCAGTAATGATACAAAGGATGTTTCAGGTCTGCACTGGGACAGTGGCCAGGTCGGGGGAGTATGAAGGCCTGAGAGGTCCCCTGAATGGCTCAAATGGCCAAATATGGAGTGCGCTCCATGGGTGATGTAACATCCTATTTACATATAGAGCTGCTCTGTTTAAAGAGACGAAAGGCAGCACCTGTCAGGCTGTAGTGGAGAGTGCACGTCTCGCAGGGCTGCCCCAAACAGGTCCTGCACCCCAACAACAGGGGCCCAGTCCAGGGATATGGGGGGTAATGAATGCTGCAGTCCCTCTCCTCTCTCCCCATGCTCCCCCACCACCCCTCCTTTCTGGCCCCCTCAATTCCATTTGAAAGTGGATAGCCAGTGATTCAGTTTTAAAACCTTTTAGTTTATTGTTTTAATCTCTCCAAATTACTGTAAAATGAAGCCTGAGATTCACTGGAACAGATATAAATCTGGCAGCCTGTTCATGAGGAGTAGTGTATGCAAAGTATTATAGCTGTTACTGCACTGATTGTGTAATAGTGACAGAATCCATATTTTCTCACAGCACTTTTTTTTTCAATGAAATCTGAAAATAACACAGCAGTAAAGCAACTGCCTACGATCTTCCATTTGAAACACAACGTCCAGATATGCGCCCAAATGACAGATGGAATTTTCATTGGCCGTAAGAACACTCTATTGGCTGGAACAATGAACTTTGATTTACATAACAAACAATTTTTCAAGACGTCTACCGCTGCGGCGTCCCTTTTTAAAATTATGAATGTCCTGAAATAGACCAGCCGATTAGTTCAGACTAACACAGCCACCATGCATTACAGGCCTCAATACAGATAATTGTTTTTTAAATGCCTTTGTCGAGTTGTGTTTTAAAGCTTCTGGTGCAGACGCTCTCACTCTCTCTCTCTCTCTCTCTCTCTCCTCTCTCCCTGCCCCACCCCCACCCCCTGTCAGCAGTACTGCTGTGGCTGCAGTAGTCAGTGTAAATCGCATGTCATCCAATTAATATTGAATCAATTTTACTGTGCTGTAGCCTGGCACATGAGACACATGCATGTTCCAATGCCATTGTGCCACCCGGCTGGATGGCGAGCGCAGCCTACTTTTTTAAGCATTGTTTGATTTGTGTTTATTATTTCTAGTTGTTTTTAATCACCCCCTACTTAAAGAGAAAATAGTTTCCACGGTGCTTGTTATCTTCAAAGTATTTCTATTTAGGAAAGACGTCTTCATACTTGGCCAGTGTGTGTTTGCCCCTATCCCTATGTAATGATTGTTTTTTAAGTGGCTGAGAAGACAGCTCTGATGTTAAGCCAGGGTTATCGTGTAAAGCTCCACACTCATAACCACAAACAAGTCGTATATCCAGGAGGGTTTTGGCCAAAGAATCATTCTTCAGTATCTGCAAAAGGGTCAGGAAAAAGCATTGGTGTCTCAAACATGGGAGGTGTGTGTGTGTGTGTGTGTGTGTGTGTGTGTGTGTGTGTGTGTGTGTGTGTGTGTGTGTGTGTGTGTGTATACGTATACGTATGTACGTACGTATGAGTGTGTGTATGTATTTATGAGTGTATGTGTGTGTGTTCACAGATTACCTGGCAGTGTATGTGAAGATAAATTGGTGGTAAAGACACTCAGAGACGTGTCTGAGCAGGGTTAACATGGGATTGCAACTCCAAATGCTTTATTTTTAAGTGGATTTTAAAAGGAATTGTGTGTATGATTTGGGACTGTCAGGTATGAGAATACCAGGATAAGATCACTTTCTGTGCCACTTGTTTGCCCTTCTGGGTAGAAAAAAGGGCAAATGTCATCATGAAAACTCAGCATAGAGAAGACTCATTTTACTAGCCCAACAACTGGATAGCTCTCAGTGTAACTGTGCTGCTGAACCATGTTGATGTTCTCTACTGTTTACAAAAGTATATGATATCAGACATATGTCTTTGCTTTTTAAGATCATGTACATGCATATGCACATATTTGTCTTCATCAAAGCCGGCCTTTGCTTTTTTTTATATTAATTTGTTCATTTAACTAGGCCCATATACAATTTACAGGCCATTTTTGGTTAGATATTAAGCTCATTTACATCTGCACTCCCTGGGTTTATCATGGTTGTAGAGTACAACACACAACAACAAATGAGTCTGTCTCTTTTTTTTCTCCATGGCAGTGTTTCCCTGTAACCTGGAGGTTGCACATGTCTCTGCTGTGCTAAACAAAAGCCTGTGCATGTCTGTGTGCCGGCTGTGTTGTCACAGCCATGCCTCTGTGATGTGTGAAAAGCTTGAGCCCCCATCCTATTATGCTCCCTGTTATGGGTTTGGGTTTTGACATTAATGACATCAAAACCTCAAATAGGGTTGATGAAACCAGAACCTTAATTTTGGGTGTCACATGTTAGTAAAGTGTGGTCTTTCTCAACATGAGTGTGAGGTGGGGGCATTAGATGCCAACAGTGCCTGCACTGCTCCTCTCTTTGTCTGTGAGATCGCGGAAGTTGATCCCGTCCACGTTAGGGGGCATGCAGTGCAAGGACAACGCAGGTTGTATTAGTGTCGCTCATTCTACGGGCCTGTGCATTGTAGATTATGTAAATCTGTGCTCCTGTGCTTGTTTTTGACTTTTACTTGTTGGGATCAGAAATGGAGTGCTACGGTGTTGAATTTGCCAGGCTACACACTTGCCACGTCGAGCTTTCACGCTGTGTACCTTTCAGACTCCACCATGTGACAGCCGTCAGTAGGAAAGGAACGTGCAATAAACAACAGGACATGGTTTGATTTGCATGATACAGGACTGGTGTGGGCTGGCACATTATTTTTGTAAGGAGTTTTTTTGGTAAAGCAGCCCATCCCATATACATTTACAGTTTTGAAAATTATATTTTGCTTTCATTTTAACTGGAACAAATTACCCATTTGAGCATGAAATATTGCTTGAGGTTTTTTTTGTATCAGCTTCATGTTCTTCACATTTTCTCCTGTAAAGTGGAGGATGTAGTCAAGAAAAAAAGACCTGACACAAATGTATTTTAAAAATGAGATTTCTTTTTCCTTGAGGTTCTTTGTCCAGTCTGCATAATTTGGCCAGGGTTTTAAAAGAGAAATCCATATTCATGTGGCATCATGTTGTCGTCTGTGTATGAAAGCCAGTAGTACTTGTGGGGCGGGGGTTGCCGGATTGTGTTTTAAATTTTTATTTTATATTTGTAACCTGCAGACAGAGCAGAGAACATGCATGTTATCTGTACCTGAATTCATTTAAATCCTGCTTTTCTGGAACAAAGGTATTTAGCAGGCAGCAGTCGCCTCCCTGGCACCGTGCCACCTCCCCTCCATGAGCCCACGCTATTGGGTGCCTGTCGTTTGGCCCCCCTCGCCAATCGCCGCCGTCTTCTCTCGATGCGAGGAACGGAAACCCGTGGGTGGTGTGGCGCATCTCTCGATTCACGCCTTTGTCGATCCTCTGAAGAAAAGATTGGTTCCAAATAATTACCAATGTACATATGTACGTTTTGTTTGTGATTTAAGTGAGTTTAAAGAGACTTAGGTTGGTTAAAAAAGGAAAAAAATATTGTCATTTTCTTTTAAGCTTTTCTTTTGCAATTTTTTTAGAATTTATAAAAATAATAGCTTCTTCTCCCATAAGGTATTTGCTCCACAAATGAGGTCCTCCTTTGTGGCAGATAGTTCAGATTTGTGGATATTTGTTGTTCAGATTGTGTTATAATAAATGCAGTACAACACCTCCAAATGTAAACCCAGAATGCTGAGTTTGGGGTTTGTGATCGATAGATTTGGAGGGGAGGTGTGTGTGAGTGAGTGTGTCTGTCTGTGTTTTTAATGGGGACGAGGGCTGATGTTTTTACAATAATTTCATAGCGGCCTTCTCTCTCTCTCTGCTTGTTGAAAATGTGGAATTGTGCTGCCCTGAGCTCAGCGGCCCACCAGGCCCCTGTCACACCACAGCTCTCAAATTATGTCAGATGTTTTATAAAACGTGTCCATAAAAGATGTTTATATACTACAAAGCTTATTTATAAATCCCGGTGGATTACAGACTGGTGTTTTATAAACAGGGCAAACGGTGTGGAGTTACTGAGCTTTGTGTGTGTGTGTGTTGTGTGTGTGTGTGTGTGTGTGTGTGTGTGTTTGTGTGTATTCTTGTGTATTCTTGTGTTAGTTTGTATTTGTGTCCATGCTTGCATGTATATGTGGTTTTGTATTTGTTTATATATATGTGTGTGTGTGTGTGTGTGTGTGTGTGTGTGTGTGTGCGCGCGCGCGCGCGTGTGTGCGCCCCTGCGTGGAGTGTGTTTGTATATGTGTGTATATGCGTATGTGTACACATGCAACACGTGTGTGTGTGTGCGCGTGCATGCATGCGTGTATGTGTGCTGTGTGACTGTGTTTGCGAGCGCGGGCCTTGCTCAGGCGCGGGTGAACATGAAAGGGTCTGGTACTTGGCAGCAGTGCCTGAGGACATCCCTCCGCGGGCCATGCCAGGGAAGACTTGGCACGCTGCAGCCGGAGGCGTGGGGTGGGCAGAGCCGGGGCCTGGCTCCTCGCTGGGCTTCTCCTGTTCTCCATTTGCCTTTACAACAGCAGCGCCGCGCCCCGTCCCTCAGGTGGGACTTCTCAGGGGTTCATGGAAATACTCTGTCACTCACACATGCAAACATGCAAAAACGTATGCTCAAATACACTTACAGACATTACACTTACAACGCACATACAAGTACGAAAATCACATACACGGAAAACTTAAAAATACTAAAATGCACATGAACACAATGAACTCTTAGGCACACACACAGAAGATTTATGCTTAAATATACATATACACATAACATTCATACAAACACCACGAACACACACACTGAATGACATTAACACTCACACACATGCACTCTGCCATTGCTCATCCTGAGTAATCTCCCATCATGCCTTTTACTCACCAGTCATATACAAACACAGAGCCTGTCCTTTTCACGCAGTGAAATCAGGTTCAGAAATTATTCACTGAGGTTGGCAGCTCTCTGGCTTTGTGAATTCTGCCAGGCAGGATGCTTAAGATATTCAATTACCTACTAGTTAGAAATAACTGGTGAAATTGTCTCCCACTGACACCTGTAAATCCCTTTGACACTCCTGCTCTGTTCACTGCTTTTTTGTGTGTGAGAAGCTCCTGCTGTGGCTTAATTCAGCTCCTCTCAGAGGCAGAGGCAGGAGCTGCACTGGGAGGGAGATATGCTGGGAATGGCCGTTTCTGTGAGTTCATCAACAAGTCCGCCGGCATATCAGAGCAGACCCAGGGGGACGTTTTAGAAAAGATGGACAAACTTAAATTACATACAATACATCAGCTAAACCTTGGAGGAGGTCTATACATGGGTATATCAAGTTATTCTATCGTTTATATATATATATATATATATAAAAACACACACTATCTGTCATATGCACAAATACACTCAAACACACAGATATAAATTCATTGATATTGAAAAAAGGCACTTGAATCTTGCTGTTTTTGTAAAAGGCCTGACAGTATCTCCAAGCAGAAATGGGGCTTTGCCTGTGTGGCCCTGTGCAGTAATCCCTGAGTGAATAAAGCTGAGTTCATGCTCAACTGTGAAAGGTTCAGCGTTAAGGCTGATGTGACCGCAGGGAGTGTGTGTTTAAGTGGAGCGGGGGCTGGCGCGTGCATGCGTGCGTGCGTGTGTGCGTGCGTGCGTGTTTAAGTGCTTCTTTACTGCTTCTTCAGTTGCTGGAGATGTCACTGCTACCAAACCTGACGCTGTGCTCAGTAAAGTGAATTTGACGCCAGGTCTGAAAAATAAAATTGACTGTTAAGGGAAAGATTAATGACTGGAGATAACTGAAGAGCCTGCTCACTTCCCAGGTTTGTGCATATCTCTCATCAGCGAGGATTTTAAAATGCCATCGTCAGGTGCAGGATATGAAATTGATTTTTCTTTATAATAAATGCTTCCTGTGATTATTGTTATTGGCAATGCCAATCTGAATTACATTCATAATCACTGCTGAGTATATATGTAAATATATTAATTGGCTTTGACTCTGTGGTGTGTACGGACATGCTTGTGTCTGTGTATTTCTGTGCTTGTGATGTGAATGTGTGAATGTGCATGCACTGTGTGCCTGTGTGACTGTGCATACACTGTGTGTGTCTTTTTGCATGAATGCGGAAGAAAGCATTTTGGACATCACAGCCTGTCACATTTTTCGTTTTTTTTTTTTCTTCGGCCTCTGTGTGATGGCCACAGTGTCTCGCAGCGCCTCTCATTTAACAAGTCTGCAGAGACACACTTGTTTGTACAGTCGCTTCTTTCAGCAGCATAACCGCCCCCACTCCCCCATCAGGCAGTGTGTTGGCTGCTTTGTGCCGGCCGGAGGTCTGAGTGCAGCGCTCTCTCGCCCCACACCGGCCGGCCTGTCACACCAGCTCACCGCGGACCGCCAATAAGTTAATTGCTTTATTTTTAGATGTGTGTGGAAGACAACAAAGCCTCAGCACACAGCTGCAGCTCCGAAACGGTCTGAGTGACAAGTGGCAAAAATAACACATGTACTTCAGCTTCCTTTTTATACAGAAAGCCCTGCTTTGGTATGTATTTGATAATCCTTTACTAGCTTTTGAAACAAGCTGGCCCCTCCTTATTTTGATCTGAACATTTTATGTGTTATCTTTGATCATTTTCCACTGTATCTGCTGCTTGTATGCTGGGGACCCATGTGCTTGTGTCTGTCCATATCTGCTAGTAATGAAAGTGAAGAACAGGTTTATTTTTGGAATACTTAAGGGTTTTTATTTTTTGAGAAAAATGATAACGGTATGCTTTTGCTTTCTGGTTAAATACAATGATGTTGTTGTGATTCCTCAGGTTTATTGTGAGGGCTCAGATCCAGTAAATAACTTAAGCGTAAAAGTTCCTACCTTTCAGAGCTTACGTTTATCAGGGGAACTGACCATTGAATTAAATGATAGTAATGGTGATAATAGTAATGGTAGAATAACTGTAATGAAGTACCTTTCATAATGATGAAGAAGGACAAGACAGAGATACTTGTTTATACTTGAAATAATAAAAACAAGGAGAAGTAAGAATGTGTGGAATTCCTGTGAATTCCTGGATGGAAATGACTTAATTGTAAAAATGAGGTGTGCTATAGTCTTTTCATAAGGTCCCCTAAGCCAGACCCCAAGCTTGATGCATCATGAGAGGAGGACAGCCTAATACGAGCATATTAACAAACTGGAAGACAATAATGCAAACATATACACACAATCACACAAATGCACACATGGACGCACACACACGCACACACACGCACACACACAAAAATCCTCTACTTCCTGACTGAGTCTTACTGATAATTTGCTCAGGCTCATTTGAATTTTAAGCACTTCTTTAATCTTCAAAGCCTAAATTGCTTTATGAATATGCATGGTGTGGGCAGACTTTAGTTCATTACCTAGTTGTAAATTCTAATGACCATTAGGTCCTCTCAGTAATTGCCAATTGTTTTGCATTTTTGATTGGCCTATTACCATGTGCATTCAGAACACACCAGTGCTGTCAGCCTGGTACATTAGAGGAAGTGTGTGTGCGTGCGTGCGTGTACGCGTGTACTGGTATAACGTTGTGCGTGCGTGCGTGCCTGTGTGTGCGTGAGAGAGAGAGAGCATGCAAGTGGGTGCACCTGTGTGTGTGTGTGTGTGTGTGTGTGTGTGTGTGTGTGTTTGTGTGTATGTGATGGGGTGGGTGGGTGGCAAAAAAGGTGAAAATTGTTTGCATCACTTAAGAGGCCTGAATTTTCACAATGTGGAAAATTGATGATTTGAATTAATATGGCACTTTTACATCGAAAGACTGAAAGTTCACTGAGAGATTTGGCATATTTAATTCAGAAGATGGCTCCGCATTCCTTCATTAATGTGCAATGCATGAGGAGAAGGCTGTAGATAATCACTTAGATCAAGCCCTGAGCATGTGTAGGGGAGACTGGCTCTGCACCCCACAACAAAAGGACCAGCAATTGGCCAATCAGGTATCGAATCCAAAATGTGCTCCTTTATCTGGCCTCCTTAATCATGGCTTTTTCAGTGTGTAGGAGAATTCAGAAAGGTGTGTTGAGGTGTGCATATGTGTGTGAGTGTGTGAAAGAGTGTGTGTGTGAGAGAGAGAGAGAGAGTGTGTGTGTGTGAGAGAGAGCACAGTGTGAAATATGAGCAGATGTGGCCTGTCATTTCTTGCTTTTCTCTCCTTGTTTAGCAGAAGCTGCAGCCATGCGGCCTGCTCTATGCTGTCTGCTCTCCTCCTCTCATTTGAATGTTATTCAGAAGGTGCTTCATCTTGCTAAATGTGCCACTCGGAAAACATGTTAAGAAGTAACATGTTCTACAAAAGCACCAGTAATAATCTATTTAACACCGGAGTGCTTAAGTGCAGCTTCATTCTGTATGTTATATTAACTTCTTTCCCCTGTGTGTGCTTGTCAACACACACACACACACACACACACACACACACACACACACACACACACACACACACACACACACATATAGATGCATGCAAACACTTACACAAACATGCACACAGCTGTGGTGCTGTCGTGTAGCTGTTTTTAGTTCCCAGAGGAAAAAAATATTTAAATTCCATGTTTCCAGCAAACAGAAGGACAGTCTCCTTCTGAAAGAAGTTCTTAAAAATGAATAAATCAATCAAACAGATCCATTTGCAAGTGATAATGAGCACAGACAATTAAAAACAAAACAAAAGAAAACAAAAATAAAAAAATTAATAAAATATGCTGTTTTCCATTAGGGGTAACAATTTTTTCCCCCTAGGTTCCTCAGTTGTTGTTTTTTCTTGCCAGCTTCTGCAAATGCTTCAGGGGAGAGCTGAAACCTACATTGTGATGAAAAGGAATTGTTAATGACTGAAAAATAAGTTGTAAGTTGAAAATTGTTCTGTAATGGAAACGTTGGTGAGGGTTTGGGAGGGAGAGAGGGGAGGGCTGGCTCCTCCTCTGAGGGGGGCCCAGTAGGCCCCCTGCTTTCCTGGGACTCCCTCACCCTACCCTGGCTCAAAGCAGGCTTCAAAGTTGTTAATATTCAGCTGGGAAACCGTATCCAGAACGCAAATAAATTATTAAGTGCGTGAACTTTTTAGGCAGTAAGATGAACTGATGGGACACATCTGTGAGATCCGGAACCCTTTTTTTTTTTTTTTTTTTTTTTTTTTTTTTTTTTTTTTGAGTGTTCACGTACGTGTGTGTATGTGTGTGTGTGTTTGTCTGTCTGTGTGTGCACACGCTGACAGAATCTGCCCTCTCTCCCTGACTTCTCAGCCTCTGGTCCCTGGCCAAGGGCATGCATAATTGATTCTGCATGCGCTATCATTTTCTTGATGTAATTGGTTTGGTAAGATATGATGAAATCTAATGGATAATTCATTGGTCCAAAACGGGTAAAGAAATGGTAAATGCTGGTAAAGCCAGGCCGAGCTCACCATCTGTGTTGTAATGATGTTGTAGCTGAAGAAAGTATGATCCCACAGTTTCTCCTGGCCAAAGCCATAGTACAGGATAAGACTCATGGGGGATCTGGCTGTGTTAGGAGTTGATTAGCCGGCTCTTGACCATGATCAGCTGAGTAGAAAAAAGGCACACATTTCTCTCTCTCTCTCTCTCTCTCTCTCTCTCTCTCTCTCTCTCTCTCTCTCTCTCTCTCTCCTGTCTCCCTCCAAGCCCTGAGTCCTTGGAGGCAACTAAGCTTGAGAAGAGGAGATATCTTGATCCTGACAGAGGTGTGCAATGTTACGGCGTGGGGTTCTTAAACTCTAGAGGAGATGGGTTTATTTGTTTCCTGAGGGAGAGGTCTTGTTCTCTGCTGACTGAGAGTGACTGCCAGGCCTCCTTGTTCATTGTCAGCCTCTGTTTCAGATAGGAAGCAGCCACTTATCTGAAGTCTTGTATCTGTCAATACAAGCATAATTTACATTGATTAGACCCATAATTTTATATGGATGACAGTATAATGCACTGTAAAATGTGTGTTTTAAAATAATTGTTAGTTATTGCTGTTATCATTTATCATTACTAATGAATGTTACAAATGAGAAAGTGGTGGCTTGATGATGATGATGATGATGATGATGGTAATAATAATAATAAAAATAAAAATAATAATAATCAATTTTGAATGTTAAGTAACATTAATTGCTTTGAATAATGTGAAGGTAAAATGAAAAGCACTGTATAAGTAAATTTTATTCATTTATATGTTTATATATTTTACTGTGAAGTCCTGAGGTGTCACTCCACTGCCTATTTACAGCCCCCATGCTGTATGCTGGTGGGATGGAGTGAAGCTTGCTGTTTGCCAGCTCTCCTGCTGTGAAGTGGTGTCTTTGGAGGGACTTTTTCACCACTCTGGAAGCGCTCCTCTCATTTAGACCATGTGCTCCACAGCTCTCGGGGAACCTATTTACAGTGAGACTGAGAACTGTCGCCGATCCCTTTTTTTAATGTGATACCGCGATCATCCGCTTTCTAAAATGAAAATTATTGAAGGCTATAGTATGAGGACTGCCATACTTTCAGATGCTCGTGCGACCATGAAAGGAATCCTTAATGCAGCGCGTAGGTGCCAGACAAAATTAAGTAAACGAAAACCAGCCCCCGCTTTTAAAAAATGCTCTTAAGCCCATTTTCTTTCTTTCTGCCTTTCTTTTTTTTTCTTTTTGTCTTCTGGTTTCTCTGCCCTCCTTGCTGCATGTCATTCCCTCTGAAGATTCAAGAGAATGTGTCTGAACACGCCATGAGCTTGCAGGGCCTTTTCATCTCTTCCTCTCCAAGCTTGCTGCATTGTTTATTTTTTATTTATTTTAATTTGTCATGAACTTGGTTTTTTTTAACAACTCCTCTCCACCTGAGCATGCAGTGGTCTTGGAGGCTGAGGGAGGTGGGGGTTGTGGTGGGGGCTGCAGGCCTCAGGCAAGCTGGTCAAGCACATGTGTGCTCCTGTGAAGGGAGAGCTGCGGAATGGGGGCTGCGGGTGCGGAGGGGGCAGAGACACAAAGGGAAAATTGTACACTGGAGCCATTACTCTCCCCCAAGCCTCAGTGTGGCCCGGTCTAGTTCAGCCAGACAGGATGATAGATTGCTTTGTCAAGGGTCCCAGGGTGTGCCCTGAACTTGGAGCACTTTGTTTATCTTGAATAGAAAGGGAAAGGCGCGGGAATAATCTATGTCTAGCTTTCAGTGGCCAGAGAGGGAGAGAGGGAGAGAAAGAGGGACGCAGAAGGGAAAGAGGGGAGGGAGCTAGGGCTTGGTTGGTGGGGGGTTGACAGAGGGGGGAGGGGTGGGGCCCTACGGTGGTTGTCCATTAACAGATGAACTTGGCTGAGGTCCAGACGTTTGATGAGACAGTGTCATAGCCCTGCTCTTACTTGAGCCCATTCTCCCCCTTTTTCTATCCCTCTTTTTCTGTCTCTCTCCCCTCTCCTCCTATCTTCCTGCCTTCCTCTGTACCTGCTGACTGTACACCGTCCAGGTTATTTTTTTTTTTTGGCTAAAGGCGAGAAAAAAAAAACCTGTCTCTTTCCTTTCAACGCCCCACCCCCCACCCATGTCAGAACCAGTTCAGACCGGTTAGCTGGCCTTGTTGCTGGGCTCTGTCATCCTCCCTGGCTTTGAGGAGTTCTAGATGAGAGGAAAACAAAAAAAGAGAAAACATTCTGAAAAAGAGTCTAACCTGGGGGTCTCAAGGAAAAAAGAATGAAGCTTTCCATAAGTTTGCAAAAAAAGTTAAACTTGAGAGGTGAGACATGTAGCAATGTAGTTTAGTTAGTGCCCTTAAAATTGCAGTCCCTGTGCACTATCGAGAGAAAGAAGGAAATTTGGGAGCACAGAAGGAATGGGACAGGAGCGAAAGAGAGGAGGGCATAAAGCCCCTTTGTTTGGCTTGGGTGGCCACATGGGGAGGGCTCCCAGGCAGAATCGGGTCCTCCCCGGTGCGATCTTCATTAGCTCCGTGTCAGTGCCCGTCTGCCTGCGGACAGACAGGGCCGCAGAGCCCCCGCCCACAGCGCAGAGTGGGGTGGAGCGCCCCCTCACCACGCTGGCCTGCTAGTCTGCTAGCCTGCTCGTCCCTCTGATATATGAACTTGTTACCTGCGGTGGAAGGAGGACGGCATCGATTTCTCCATCTCCCCCTTTGAAGAATGGCTATTGAACCTGAGTCTGATATGGGGCTCCTGGAATGCACCATTCATCACTCCTGCAACCCTGCTGTGTTGCAGATGCTTTTAATAAACGCAATTGTTTAACAACTTTTAAAAGGGCGGTTTCTCTGTGCCCTTCTGCATGAGGCTCTTAGACTGATGGAGAACACTGTCTAAATCCTGGTGAACGCATACTGATGGCAGTTAGCTAACGTGGTCCCTGCCTTATGTTGTTGGGAAAGGCATCTAACACAAGACCGATCTGGCCTTGTTGTTCTGTAGTCTTTGCTATTTGTTTAGTGAGTGGGCTCAAAAGTTTTTAATCTGTCTCCTCTCTAATGCACTTTCTTGTAATACCCTGTTTAATAGCTGAGTAACCTGTGAGTTTTAAAAAGGATGGAGCTGCATTTTGCTTGTGCAAGCTTTTTGATCTTTAGGAAGTGAGGACCTCACTGCTTAGTGGCTGACCTCTGCGGTTTGATTGGTCATTCTAACCAGTCCTTGTCTCCGTTCTGTGCCCTGGCATTGCTGCACTGTCTCATTCGACCCCTTTGGAACTACAGCCAAGCACCTGGGACTGTGCTCACTCGCTATTTGTTTTCTTCTCCCAGGTCAAGTGTTAAAGTGTTCTGAAGTAGCCACTGGCTGAATTTTGTGTTCTTGGCTTTTGTCTGTGCTAGGACTGAATATGTGGGCTGTAGGGACTGGCCTTATCTCGCCCACATCCGTGATCTCTGCCAGCTCTGCTATCAAATGTGAGAGTGGAGAGGGGGGACAGGTATGTGCCATGCTGCCCCACTTGCAGGCAGTCAGAGGAAACAGCAGGCAGGCTCTGTCATCTGAAAACATTTGCAAGTGTCCACTCAAGTGTTTCGGCATATAATAAGCACTCTAAAAAAAGCCCTGCTGCTCGGACAGACATGCCAAATCAGACCAAGGCTCTGCCATTAAGTGCTCTTGTGACTCGTTTACGGTATTAATTTAATCTAAATAAGCTCTCTCATCCCACTCATTTCCGAGTGGAGGAAAACCACTTGCTTCTTTGGTCCTCCTACAGAGCCACAAACCAACTCCATCCTAATCATTTCAAATCATTGTAGTCATGTGGCCTTTGTGAGCATATCCTTTTGTTACAGGCCCTAGATTGCAGTGGTGTACATTTTAAGTGCCTTCAAAAAAAATAAAGTGTTTGTCTGATCCCCACGCTTTGGCAGGTTTAGTCATTGTCTTTCAGCTAACATCTTTAAGATTTGGCCACCTTGCACTCAATCTCTGCAAACCCTCCCTCAAAGCTGACCATAGAAGGCCAAGGAACTTCAGTGCTGATTGTTCAAGGATGATTCTTTACTTCTGCATTTTCCTTAATTGATTTAGCATGCTTGCAGGGGAAAGAGGTTGCATTTGACATGCAACTGTGTGCATGCGCTTGTTTATTTGCAAATAAAATCACTGTATACAACTCCATTA
This sequence comes from Albula goreensis, assembly GCA_022829145.1. NCBI lineage: Eukaryota > Metazoa > Chordata > Actinopteri > Albuliformes > Albulidae > Albula > Albula goreensis. The sequence goes on from CM040750.1 coordinate 30,785,856, forward strand.
CTCAACCTGTTTTGGCATAGAACAGCCTATCTGCTGTGTTTTTTTAAAATATTCTACAAGGAAATGGCTAAATATATCCCCCGGCGCACTGATGGGTCCGTCGCTCTGAAACCAGTGCATTAGCATATGTATGTGCAGATTGCTTGTGAAGCAACCCTCATGTGGAGGAGGGGGGCAGGGTGGCTGTGGGTTTTTGTGCTCCTCTCCAGACAAAAGCGAGGGACAGACATGGCTTCCCTGCTCCCAGATGCCACACTACTGATTTACGTGCCCTGTACTCACACCCGACTCAAGCATAAACCAACCCAGAAAAAGATGCTCTCAGACAAGTTGATTTCATGGTTGTACTTGCACAGTTTTTGAATTCAGATTTTTTGGCAGCACTGGCGGGCGGGTTGCATGCTTATATGTGGATCTGCAAATCATGTGGATCATGGGGTGTTTGTTCATTGAACCTACAGCTATATCAGACCTGAGCTGGTAATTAAGATGATTGAATTCCTGGTAGGTTAGGTTAGATTCCAGGGTGGGGCACAGTCATTGCATCCTTGAGCTAAGTGCTAACTTCAGTAAATGGCTTCAGTAAATATCCTGCTGTTTAAAAAAAAAAAAACCTGCTAAACCCCTTTATGTAGTGTGTATCAGCAACGTACTGTAAAGAACAGTGATTCTGTTCAAAATTTATTAAAAGAACAAACCCCAAGTGTTGGCCTCACTCCTGCGCTGTACTCCAGCTCACAGCATGGAAGGCGCTGGACAAAGCTTCGCTGATCGGGTTTGGGAACATTCTTTCCCCGTCTCTGGGTGTATGAGAGTGGAGGGAGCAATTGAGAGATGGCTGCCATCTGCTCCACTGACTAGACAACGGCGGGTTAAATTTGCTCGGCCTCTCTGGCCATTAACTTGACTGTCAGTGGTGGAGTGAGGGGTTAACGATCACAGTGCTGCTTACTTCAAGCGCTGTTTTCACAAGGCTGTTTGTGGAGACATTAGCTGCATTCGAAAGTTAGATTTAACAAACTGTGTGCTGTAATCTAAGTACACAGTATTATTGTTGTTAATTTTATGTAGGAAATTAATTTATGTGAACTTTAGAATGGTGATCTACGATAGAAACTGAGATACATGATCAACTGTCGGGGAGAAAACTGGCGGAACTGATTTTTTTTTCCATTAAAGCAATGTTTGGTATTTAGGCCACAAAGCATAGAATGCATGTCCTTTTATTTAACCGTCATTGAAGCAAAAAGTCATTGCATTGCATTGTGGGATATGATCTGATTGCATGTATCTATTTGTTTGTTTTTGTTCAAGAAATGATGATTGAGAGGAAGCGTTGTGCCCTCACTCCTAAGCTCTCAGCTCGGCCTGTGGATGACTAGCTGTGCTCCACTCTCCCTCTTTTCAAAGACGGGAGCTGTGTGGGGAACTAGGGAGGAGGGAAAGAGGGAGGGAAGGAGAGAGGATGAGAGATGAGACTACTGGGCACAATATCCTATTTCCAGTGCATTGTCCAAATGTTTCATCCTTTTGTATTGGTAATGTACGCTAGGAAGCTCCCGCTAGGCCCTTCCTGACTGGCTAATGGGGTCGGGGGTGTCAGGCTGTGATGTATGGATTATGTTTACTGTGGCATATTTTGTTTGTGAGCTGGGCTGAAAGATTGGTGCAGATGATAAATGAAAATGCCATCCAGATTCACACAAGTTCCTGTGGTCGCCTGCTCTCCCCAGCAGTATGGGAAAAAAGGCTTCTCTCAGTAATGGAGGAGTATTTATGGGAATATAATTGGCTCAAATAAAAAAGAAGTTCCTTTTTTTTTTTTAAGCTGAAAGTTGGAGCGGTTTGACCCGCCTTTCCATCCTCTACAGGAGCCTGCTGAATAATTCATTCTGGTGCGCTCTGTTGTTGGGGTGTCTAATGTTTGGAAATATTAACTTTAATATTTTCATTACAAGCAAAGCATATGAGAAGGTTACTGAACCATATACTGAACCAGGGCTGTGCAGGGCACCGATCTCATGTGTTTATTTATTAATTTATTTTGCCACATATTATTTATTGCGTCAGAGAGTGCTGTTTAGGATGGGTTTGTGAAAGAGGCTGAAGTGCTGGGAGCAGACCTCGTTTCCAGTGCGTTCAGGGGCCAGAGGACCTGTATCATTTGCTTTGGGTTGTGTGGAGTCTTGTTAAAGTGTCTTGTATTAACGGTTTCCCTGCCTGGCTGAGGGCTCTCTGACTTTGTGACTCTCTGTGATTAGCCTCCCGTGGCCATTACTGGACTTCAGAAGGGTCATCAGCGACCAAATCAACATCACTAATGGCACCCGATTTGCCACTGACAGCTCAAGCAGTTTTCCCAAATAGACAATGGTTTTATATAGTCCATTCTAGCACAGAGCAATATATAGTGTGTTTTATGTTCAGAGTGTATACAGAAGTCGAGTTGCATACACTACTCGTGTATATAGTGGTATAAGTGTTGCCTGTATTTTAGACTTGAAAACTTTAGTGACAAATTAGTAAACTAGTGCAGGAGTGTTTGCTGGAAAAATGTACATGGTTGCAATAATGCTTTAAGGTCCCAGACAGAAAATCCTCTTAGCCTGAGAGAAAACGGTGAATCCCTTCGTTCATTCTTACTGTTTAATTTACTGCTCTCCAGTTTATGTAATTATAGGACTGAATAAAACTATTTAGCACTGAAGTTTTAAGGCTTAACTTGACATACATTTTCACTTCCCTTTTGGTCTTTGTTTTTTTAAGTCCGTAGAACAAATCTGTGTAGAAATTTTATCCTGTTGCGTGGTTTTTCTGCCGAAGCAGTGAACATTAATCAATACCAACGGCACCCGTAAACTGAATCTCTCCCTTTGTCTGCGCCTTCTCCAGCTGCGTAGACGGGTTTGACATCTCGTTGTGCCGCAGGCAAACGTTTCCTCTCGCGCAACATGCTTGTCTTTGCTTTCTTTGTTAGATATTTTACAGTTCATTTTTCCTCACTCAAAGAGGCCTGTGTAGGTGTGTGTGTGTATGTGTGTTTTCTTTTTTTGTTTCACTTGAACATTTTGTTTTTGTAACCCTCCTGCTAAACGCATTACACAGATTCGATAAGCTGTGTTGTGCTGCGCTGGGGTTGAGAGACTACTGTCTCATCGCTGACCCAGCTGGTCTTTTCCAGCTTTATGACACAACTTGTGAGAGCTCGGGTAAGTTGGACTTCAGTGTGGTGCAGCAGTGGATGTTTGAGCCCTACCTGTGCGCATTCTGTGGCTGTGGAGACTTGTATTGCCGCAGGACTTTCATGTCACAGTCCCCCCCTGCCCATCTGCGCTCGCTGTTTGATCATGTCCTTTCCACTGAATAGGGCGGCGTGAGTAATACTAGATTCCTTCATATCATTAAAGGCCACTGGTCACTGAAATGCCTCTCTGTGCCAGCAGTTAGCTGAAAGGCCCCAAACCGACTTACATTGGCACTGCTGTTTTTTATAATTTGTCAGGAAGCTGAATGAACATGTATTCCTTTTTTTAAATAATAAATATACTGTCTTGTTTCACTTCCCCTCTGTCCAAAATGGTGCAACCCCCAGTGCTTAAGAATGATTAAGAGTGCTGAATTCTTTACCCGGCTGCTGTAGTTGTTTAAACAGTGAGACCGTGGAGACCTGTCAGAAGTGTTGTTGTCTGGACAGGTCCCAGAGTTTTTTTCTTCCCCTTTGGACTGCAGACGTAAACGGATTTACTGCAGACAGGAAGCTGCTCTGAAGTTGCACTTGGTTGGTTCTGGGTGACCACAGGGGTTTCAGCTACTGTATGTCTTTCTTTTTCTATTTTTTCTTCTTCCCCTCTGTTTTGTTCTTTTGTCCTTTTTGTTGCAGCAAATACCCTTGTTACCCGACACAAATACACTTTTTTACTTGACCAGGCAGTGCAGAGGAAGCAGGATAGAGAAATTCTCCTGTGCTCACATCCCCAGCCCTTCAGACTGTTAGTTTGTGTAAACTCTCCTGTTTCTGTCTGTGTGTGTGTATTCATATATGAACATAAGTGTACACTTTACTTATGAGTATTTTTACATAAAAGTATAGAAATATGGATTTTTAAATCCTTATACTTCCTTATTATGAAATCCTTTCCTTGTTGAGATTATGAGTTTATTTAACAGGACCATGCACAGCTAGATGTGTGCTCTAGAGTTAGCTGGATCACTCATTTACATCATTTAAAATTATTTTATTAGGGGAGAAGAAAAATTTGGAGAGTCTGTAATGATCATACATGAACTTTTACATGTGTGTGTATACTTATGCGCATAGAAAAGAAAGATGGTTTCAGTTTAATTGGTTTAATTTACTGAGCAGTTTTAGGTTAATTCCAGGCCAAGTAGCTGCACGTGAAGAGATTTTTGTCTGCCAGCAAAATAAAGAGATCTGTAACAGACATCAGCAGTGTGAGCTGGCCACTCCACAGGCAGCTGTAACTTTGTGCAAATGCCATGGCTGTTTAAACATGCTGAATGCATTCCCCCATAACCGAGACCCAAGTTACACTCAGTGAGTACACATATTTTCATTATAGTGCTTAGTTTGTTTTTGTATTATTCAATATCAGTATTATTGAAGATGATATGACTGCTATAACTTATTGCATATATTACACATATCCTACATTTTTTATGTTTATTGTTTATGTAATATTAGTCATGACATTATATATGTATTATGTATAGATTTTATCATTGTCATATTTTATTGATGCAAGTTAAATGTATATTTTCTCTGTACAGCATAACACATTACATATGTAGATACATTTGGTCCAGTTTCACTTCCCTCATTACTGTGTATTTGCTGCATTTTAAATTTTTTGCTTCCATCATGTACACCCCCCTTGTGACTGTGGTCTGCCAAGTTTGAGGGGCAGATTGCCAATACCGAGCCTGCGATTTGTCTCTCATCATCTGTCAGCACTCTGGAACCAACCGCAGAGTCCAAAGAAAGTGACACTCTTTTAAATTAAAAAGGTTAATTTGCTTAACATGGCTCTACACCCTGGCCACTGTAGTGGCAGGAGGAGGTTACACCAACACCGCTTACTTTTTCTCTTCTATAAATATCTGAACCGATGTGAGAACAAGAGGAGGGTAACAAAATGCACATGTACATATGCATATACACACACACACACACACACTACACACAATAACCCAGCCTCCTGAGAGCCAGCCAGCCAGTGATATGGCAGACACTTGCCTGGTATACATGTATGTGCGTGCCCACATGTAGGTACTGTCTGTGTTTATTTACCCATCTGTGTGTAATGTAGTTGCCTGGTTGCTTTGTTGTTTTGTGTATTATCTTTTATCCATGCATGAGTCTGTTGTGTTTGTCGATCCTGTTCTCCAGGGCTTTGGTGACCAGGCAGCCATGGCCCTCTGGGATTGCATGGTGGGGGTGGGGACTTGGGCAGGGGGTGGAGAGACAGCCTGTGGTGTCGCAGGTGTCAGGAGTGCTATGTTGCAGGCCGTGCAGTGGCTGTCTGTCTCTCTCAGGAATTTTGTAAACTGAAACACCTCTACCCCGAAGCTGCTTGTTCGGCTCCCTGTCCCCCCCCACCCCCATCCCCCTTCACCCCATGTGGATGTGGAACACACACTCTCCCTTATGAGCCTGAACTATTTGGGACATGTGGGGGGCACATGTGTTGATGAGCCTGAGTGAAGCTGAGGAGGAGAGACTGGTGCAGAGCATCTCTGTCCCCAGCCCCTCGACCACTCTTATTGGTGTTATCGCTGTCTTCCGTCCCTCTAAACTGACACCCGCTGTACATGGGGCTCTTACTGCTTGTTCTGCCGTCTGTGGGAAAGCTCGGGGGAGGAGGGCTTTGTCTGCCAGGCACATCCACTATAGTGATAACTTCACACGTTCTCAAGCGCAGCAAAGCAAACAAACCGAGAAAGTGAGCGGATGGAAAGAGAGTGAAACCGAGAAAGAGAGAGAGAGAGAGAGCTGCAGAAGTGCAGTCATTGAAGTGGAAACTTATTTACTTGTTTTCTGTGATTCGGGTGGGTATTTCCTCGATTCTAAAAATACACGGCCACCAAAATTCTCCTGGGCCTGTTGTGCCTGATGCGATTTTCCATGGCTCTTTGCTTTTGGGGAGGGGAGGGGTGAAGTAAGGGGGCTGGCTATCCTCTACCTGCCGGGCCTTGTCTCGGATTCCCATGTCGGGTGTGTCGAGATCTTGTGTAATTCTGTTACACCTCCTCGTTAGCCGACAAACCTGTCCTGAATCCACCCTGTTTGTCATGAAAGGTCCACCTTCATGCTCCAACCAAAGTGGAACTACACATGTGATTCAGCATGAGACATTTTTGACTGAACGTATGGCATTCCCAACCCCCTACCCAGCAAAAGCAACCCCCCCACCAAAATCCATTGTTGCGTGATGACGGCAACTTGAAAGTGAAGAAGAGGGTCAAGAGGGGGTATTAGTTTGAGTTAATCACCCGGGTGGGGGCCAGTGGGCTTGGACCCGCCCACCCGGTGTGGCTACCGAAAGGCAGTGGGACAGACCTCTGTGGCCTGTTCCCAGGAGCCGCTTCTTCTTTGGTTACACAAAATGTCCGCTTGGGCTCCTCTGTTGCGAAGGCTATTATTAGCAAGTGTCAGTCAGTTATCTGAGAGTGGCGCTTTTAACGGCCATTTGAGTGGCTGACACTGGGGTTTTGCTGCAGATTAAATGAAATTTTAGGCGAGTTTTGGCTTGGCTGAAAGCAGACAAAGGCAGCAGCTGTTGTGGAAATGTAATCTGCGACCTGCCAGGAACGGGTGCCATGACCAAAGACTTCCCACCTTCACCCCCCCCTCATTTTTTTCTTTAATATTTTTCATGCCCTTGGTCCTTGGTTTTTAAAAATGGCACCATAAATATTTTTTCCTGTTGCCTTCAAAAGCGCTTTGTCAAGTCCTGAGGCCTTGTAGGCCAGCCTCTTGCCAGCCCTGTCTCTGAAAAGGAAGTTATCATTTTCCCTCTTGTGTCTGTGCTGTTTCCCAAAATGTCAGCTATGCCTCCGCCCTGGTGAAGAAAAGCACTTAGCTAACTTTCAACTTTTTTTTTTCTTTCATCCTTTCAACCTGCCTTGTATGTATTTATTATCACCTCTCACATATTCTAAAGTTTTTCAAGTTTCTTAGGTTGGTAAAGGTAATTTAGGGGAGGGACACAGTGCTCCAAAATAAATAGGCCCAGCTTTTTGCACAGGTTCTGATAAACGGTTTGCCCACCCCTGTAGTGCAGGTGATGGCAGGGTCTGGCTTGCTCTTCCCATTATGCTTTGTCATACAGTGCCCAGGTCGTACAGTTTCCTGTTCACCCTTGCTAGAGCCATGGTTCCAAGAGCTCACCTTTTTCTGGCCAGAATGGTTTGGCTTCTTGAAACTTGTTGGTATAGCTTGATTGTGGAAATAGATTTTATTTTGGCTGATTTTTGATTGTGTAAACTCTTCTTTGATTGTAGACTTGGGTTTGATCATGGAAACTTTTGGATTGTGTAAAGTGTATTTGGACCATGTGGGAAATTTGTGGCAGCTGGTTATGGGGTGTTGGCAAAGGGTGTGTCTGGGAATTTGTGTGCTTTGCACCTCTTTCTCACTCTCTCTCTCTCTCTCTCACTCTCTCTAACTGTCACACAGGAAGGTGGGGTGTACCTCTGTTTTTGACAGTGGACTTGGCTGTCAGGCCTGAAACGGCTCTGCTTGAAGTGCAAATGAAAGCCGTAAAAACCTGACAGCTGTAAATGACTGCCCAGGGTGTTTAGAGTTTGAACTGAGAACTGCATCAATTTAGATCAGGCTCTTAATTTACTTGTGTTTGTGGGACGAGTGGGTGAGTGGATGGGTATTGATGTTGGACACTGTCTGATTCCTAAGTGGTGTTTTCTATGACTTTGAACGGTCTGTTATAATGGCACAGGTTTCAAGTCATCCGTTTCGACTCAGTCCGTGATTTCACTTGGCTCAAGGTAACTTTTTCATTAGCCATGAAATAGAAAGGACGTTCAATACAGAGTAATGACACTCAAACTTTGTTGTGTCGTGAGGTAAATGGCACTGTTTGTTTTATCAGCAGATGTCTCCATCCATGGGGATTTGTAGAGCCTACATATAATGGTATTCAATGAAGCAAGCCACACCACTCAATGCTGCAGCAGGCAACAGTGGTGCTGTAATCAGGTCTCAAACACGACCCTTACTGGTGGCTGCGTCCCTCACCCACCTCTATGCACCGCCCACACCATCGCTGTTTCCACATTAACATATGTTATATTAAAATCAGAATACTTATGAAAACAATGCTTAGATTTAATTAAACCACATGGTATATGTGTGGCTTTTGCTATCTCATTGTGAATTTGATGGCATCCCTCACAGGTTTCTCAGGTGTGTCACAGATGTCCATATGCAAATTCCTCCTGTCAGTTACAGGAATTACACTTACCTTGTTTTAGTTTGTCTTAGTTAATGTATTTTTGTACAGGCCAGAAGGTTCTGCCCAGTTAAGCCTTACTGAAAGCAAATAGCGTGCTTTCTTCAATTTCATAGATAAGGTGTCTCATAGTTGTTAAATTAAGTGCTGCAACAAAGTAGTTCTTGGTGCTGGAGATTTTCGAGTGCCTTTCAAAAAAAAAAAAAAAAATATGCTGTGCTGTTTTTTTTTTTTCTACCTGGGTCCTAGAGATAAGCATGTGAGATATGTTCCCTTAACCCAGGTGACCTCATGGAAAGAACTCTCCCCACCCACACCCCTCCCCCCATCTTACCTTGCTCCCCTGTTTTTGAGTTCATCAGTCCTCCTATAGACTGTCTGATGTATAGGAGGTGTGACACATTTTTGGCACAATGTGCAGGTAACGTTCCAGCATGCTTTGAGGGCTAGGGCTCTGCCATGTTCCGACCTGATTTACCGACTTCAGCTGCCTACAAGAACTTGCAGGTACACTGCCTTGATTACATTTCTTTACAATAGTTGTGTAACCATCAAAGAATAAGGTAAGTTTGGTTTGATTTGGAGACCGATCTCAAAATAAGTCCTTAATTCTGCATTTAAATAGTGTAAAATATCATAGAGATTACAAAAAATCACATGCTTTAATGGAAAAAATTAGGCATGTTTATGGTGGCTACTTGGCTTTCCTTGCATTCTTATAAGTATGGTGTCTTCCACAGTGACCCGTTATGGCATGGTATAGATTAGAGCACTCGTATTAAATTATCTCTGGGACTGGGAGATGGTACAGAGATGCGCTCAGATGAAGAATTAGGGTAAGCACCACCCGCCAGAGTCAGGCATGCGCAACATCCATCTTGCACTGCATTATTGATGGTAAACGTTATATTTAGATATTAGCGGCTCCTTTCCCCCTCCACATTAAATAGGAAATCAAATCATCTGGGAGCCACAATCAGACGTGTGGTATTGCTGCACTTGGCCTGTCTCACAGACCACTGTATGGATGAGGGTGAGATCCACAGGTTTTTGTTAAGGCAGTTATTGTCTCTTTTTGCTAATGGTAATGCTTTGGGTTTGCTGGGTTTGGGCGTGACCATACAGGGGCGGTATTGAATATTTAATACAAATAAAGTGCAGGATTGGGAAGTGCCTTTGAGTCATTTGCCCATGTCCTGAATGAATAAATCACTCAGGAACTCAGCAGTGATGTTATGCATGGTCCCTGGACCTTGCCCTGCTTAGCCTAATGCACTATCTTCTGGCTGGCTCACCAAAACCGCCCTCTCTAATGATCCACTTCTGCTTTGACCATCCATTGGATTGGTTTGGTTGATTAATGAATCACCCAGCATATTTCTCTTTCATTTATTTTACACGAGTACCTTTAACCTCATAGAGCTTTCCTCAGCCTTGCTTTAGGTTGGCTCACGGCCTGTTGCTCATGACCGTGTTCTTAGTCAGAGTGTCTCACTTCATCTAGATGTCTGTGTCCCTCACACCAGTTCCAGTGCCCTATTTCTGCCTATCAGATGCCAGAAAGGCAAAAGAAATGATTCAGTCATCAAACCTCTCATTTGTCATTCCTCCAGTGCAAAATTCCAACCTTAAGTGTTCATGTATGTAAAAAACAGAAGTACTTGGCAGGGATAGACATCCACTCAACGGACTGTCTAAGACTGTAATTCCCTGGGTGTTTGTCTGGCTGCCTTTAGAATTTTTAGCGTTCCTAAAGATCTCATTTATTTCTCTCTGACTTTCAGAGGGAATACCTCTTTGGCAGAAAGTGATAGATTTATAGGAACGCTTTGACCAGTGACACATTTCTGAAAGGTCTACACCAATGCATAATTTATTAAACTCCAGTCTTGATTCACCATTTACCTCTTTCAGCCTGACAGAGAAAAGGGTGAATGTGGAGTGATTTCATGTCGAAAGCTAGTCAGCAGCAGCAACAAGTCCAATAATCAATCGGTGGGTCTAAACTTTTACCACTCAGCCGAATTATATGCAGTGACGCACCCAAATGGAAGTGGAAAATTGCCATGTCTATGGATGCGTTTGGAACACTGCACTGCTTGTGTGTTCTCAGAGCGGTTAAAAGTCATGCTGAATGATTTCTCCTCACAAGCAGAGTGTCACATGTGCACCCGGGCTCTCTGGACGTTTCACAGGAGGTGGTGGGATAATTCGGTTTGGGGGGTGGGTGGGGGTGGGCGCTTTGTTGTAAATGCCACATGTCTAGCATCGGCAGTATGTTTAACCCTGTGTCACCTCGTTCTCTCCCCTCCACTGCGGACGCTTTCATAGGCTATTGACAAGCGGTCAGAACCTGCTGTCTCTCTGTGCAGTTTCATTTTAAAACCAGCTGAACACCCGCCTTCATCCCGGCCTTCCCTATTATTCCCTATCTGTTTCTTAGCTCTGGTTTTTGGAAGGGACCACTGGGTTTATTGTCGTGTTCCCCAGTGAAACACACACGTAAAGACTCACTTACACACACAACCCCCACACATACAGCCCCCTCGCCATTTGTTTTTTTTTTTTTACACGCACCCTTTTTCTCCTGGCTGCTTCAGGGCTCGTTGTATTTCAAAACAGGTCTGCAGAAGGCACATTTATCATCTGCTAAAAAGGCTGGCAGTTCCCTGATTCACCACCTCTTTTCCTTAAATTGGGATACTGCTCAGTCACATGCCTACTGCTGAGGGTGAGTTTAGCTCCCCTCTCGGGCCCTCGTCAGCTTAAGCCCACATCACATGCAGCTTTGCAACCCTTCCCCCAACTCCACCTCCCAGGTAAAGCTACAAAACCGCCATCTGACAGCAATATCACAATGCACATCCCCAGACCTTTTGGCAAAAGACAGAATGTTTAGGTGCGAAGAAAAGGCCACAAAGTGACATTCTGTCAAATCTGATGGCAGGACAGGGTTTGAAAATATGCCTCTCTCATTCTCAGACCAGTTGCCTCCTCTGTGCCTCTGAGGCCAGAATTGTTCACAAAACCGGACTGAAGGAGATCTAATTAGTGGGCAGACTGTTTTGGTCTGGTTTCTTCAGTTTGACAAGAAGGCTTCTCTGGAGGAGCTGACAGAAAGAGTGATATGTACTCACGTGACAGAACTGTAAACAAGGCCACATGGCTTTATTTAGCTATTGCTTTCTTGGGCTCTGCCATGTTTTACTTCTCTATAAGTCCCTTGTTATCCTCTGCTAACTACATAAGACATTTATTGCTTGGAATGTGTGAAGAGAAGGTTGTCTGGTGGATCATCATGTCTTGTTGTAATAGAGGGTAGAATGACCCTAGGTGTCAATTTCCAGGCTAGGCCCAATAATGACCAATTGTAAGTATATCATTCATTTTTTATGTTATTGAAAAAAATCAAATAGGTATACCTTTAAGAATGAGGTGGCTTGACAAGCATCACGTAGGATTCAGAGATCTGAGTGGAATCAACTCTTCAGTGGGAAATATTCCTCAGAGGACTTGGAACCTTTCTCAGAAAAATCCTGAATGTAATCCTGCAGTAGTATATCTGTCTCCATTCATTCATTTCCAGGAAGGACTGCACACATTGTCTGCACATCGGTAGCTGCGGCCCCAGAAAATTTACTTCAGTCGCAATTTTAATTTTGTATTAATGGGTTATAAAAAAACACTTCCGTACCCAGCTGCCTTCTAATTGGTCTTAAAAGTTGTTTGTTGCCTTTTGATCAGTGTAATTAGCGCACCAGTTGCACTTTGCAAAATAAAGGCGGCGACGAGCCTCATCTTTTAATTTGGCCATACAATCTTTTGGGCCCGGCTAAAAGGCACTGGCCGCTCCTCAAAGGAAGGCTTTTGGGAGCCAGTGGCCACTGTGTGCTCAGGAGGGTGGGTCATAAATGTGTGGTGCAGCACTTAGACTCCCACTGATGGGAACATTAGCCACATTAGGTTGCTCTCAAAAAGGGGCTAATGGAAATGGTGCACAAAAAAATAAGGAGGTTTACAAATATTTTCTGGAACTTTTTTTTTCCCTTTACCACTGCCTGCCCACCATAACCCCCCACCCACCCCACACACTCCTGCAAATAAAAATAAAGAACTAACTTGAACAATCCCTCCACAGACCTGTGGAGATAATGGCTAAATATTGCTTCAGTAAATGGAATGGACCTCTATCAGAGCACAATTGGAAAGAAAACATGATGTGTATGGTTGATTTGTCTTTCCATTCACTTTGAACTTCTTGGTCTGTTTCTCATGTGTCCTGCTTTTTTGGGTTGGCTACCAACCGTTAGCAATGTTTGGGAAGCAATCTGCTGGGACCTCTGTGGAGATTGTTTGTTATTCATAGTCGCATGCTGTTGGTGCTCATGGTGTGTGTGTGTGTGTGTGTGTGTGTGTGTGTGTGTGTGTGTGTGTGTGTGTGTGTGTGTGTGTGTGTGTGTGTGTGTGTGTGTGCGTGCGTGCGTGCGTGCGTGCGCGCGCGTGCGCGCGCGTGCGTGTGTGTGTTATGGGCTGTGCTGTTAGTGACTGTGTTGTACTAACTTTTTCACTCAGTACAGCTGCAGATGTAAAGTCAGTGTAATGGACCCTTTCTTCTTTCATCAGAATTGTCTCTCTTTCTTTCTTTCTCTCAGTTTTATGGCCTTTCTGATTAAACCACTTCCCTGTGTTTTTAAACTTTTTTTCGATTGTTTGTTGCTTTGTTTTCTCTGTGTAAGTGTCTGCATGTTTGTCTTAGTCTGTGTCTGTTTATGCATTTTTACATGCCAGTTCAGGCCAGTTGTATTAGTCTTTTCTTCAAGATTGTATGAAAGAGTTTTGTATTTATGTAGTCTTTTCTCCAAGATGCTGTGAAAGTATTATGAATTTATTTGTGTGACGGCTTGTGCTGTTTTGATTGATGTAATTCTTGTAATTAAACATTAGGGAGAGAACTCTGTGTTCTGTTTGTCATTTACCACACTGAATTAAAAAAAGATCAAATACAAATGACCTTGATTTCTAATTCTTGAGGTTTTTTTGGCTGTGTGAGTATATGGGCTGTGTATGACTGTGTGCATATGAGTCTGTGTGTGTGTTCTGGCTGTCTTATTCCATCGTTGAGAGCTGGTTTGTTTCAGACTCTCTGTTTGTGGTGGTTCTGACATAATGAACATGAATGCTGCCTAAGGAGGCTTTGGGCCAGGGTGTCACTACTCCAGATCTGTGCCATTACCAAAGTATTCATAAGTAACAACACATGTTTCTCAGCTTTCTATAGATCACAGAGACATAGCTGTCAGCCAAGTTTAGCTTGTTTAGACCTTCAGATGTTTATCTGTGAGTATACTAGTCACAACAGGGGAAGCCTGACTGGTTCATGGAAATTAGAATAGCCATGCTCCTTGAGTTTTCTGAAGTCAGAATGAATGTGGCAGTGCCTTCTCCCAAACAATCGCACACCCTGGAGGCCTCAAGAAAAACACACCAAAATCAATAGGCTGCTTTGGCCAGTGAGCCCACACATAATGAAGCAAAGTTAAGCTGCTTTAAAAGAGGCATAGAATAGTTTTTTATTATTTTTTTTTTTTTTTGGTAATGTCTGCTCATCTTTGGAACATTTCACACGATTGGCACCTAAAGAGTCTTTCTTATTGATTAGGGCAATTAGTCTGTTGTGGGCTAGCACAGAGTTTCTAGAGCATGGCTCTGCATGACTACTCTGTGATTTTGGGGCAAACGGAATCACTCCTAATGCTTCTGTTTTGTTAACAAGCCCTTTGTACAGCTAAAGCTTCTGCCATGCTACCCTTGTGTCAACCCTTAAAACAATGGCACAGGGAAACCATGTTTCAGACAGTAATGATACAGAATGTGGTGCATAATTTCCCCTCTTGTGGTTCACCTCCCTCTGCACCCTCTCCTTCCGATCCATAAATTCAAAAAAGGTTTTTTTTTTATTCTTATTGATGACTAACGGTAACAAATCTGTATTGAAAACATCCTGTATTGATTTTTGGTCATCAGGAGAGTGTCTAAAGCTGGTGCTTTGAGTGTGGCAAAGGCTCTCCACACCGGATCAAACGAGCCAGGGGGAGGGAGGAGGGAGAGTGAGAAAGAGCGAGCGAGATTCTGGCAGCTGAGCGCTGTAGTGGAACTGCTGCCAAGAGCAGGACTCCAGTGGGGTTGGTGTTTTCATAGCAGCAGGTTCTTAGTGACTCAAACCTTCATGATCAGGCTCACCTCGCTCCCTCCCTGCCCCTGCCCTGCCTTCTCCTACCTCCTCTTCCTCTCTTGTTATTTTGGGAGCAGTCGCTCCCTGTGCCCTGTAGAGGAAGACGCTGCGTTAGCGGGGGTCTCCCCATGGCCCAGGTCATTCAGCCAGCGGCTCTCTCTTTCCTCTCTCCTAAAGTGCTGCTGTTCTCTCTGAGGAACCTGACGCGCTGGCAGGCCCTCGTGTTACAGGCTGCACTATCTCCCCCACATGACTCAGTCCTGCCTCAGAGCCTGAGTGCTTTGTGGGATGCTTTTTGTTGCCATAGATAGTGAGGGGCAGGAGCCAGAGCAGTATGCACCTGTGTGCTCCTGTGATGAGGGAGGGGGGGTGAGGTTTAGAGAGGAAGAGTCAGCCAGCTTTTCCCTCTGGAATCAGCACAGCACACTTTGGGAAGAGGAGAGGGTAGAGTGCGTGTGTGTGTTTACTGTTCCTCTGTGTGTGTGTGCCTGCATGTATGTGTGCATGTGTACTTGCATGTAGGTGTGTGTGTGTGCATGTTGATAAATGTGGGTGAGTGTGGATGTGTGTGTGTGTGTGTGTGTGTGTGTGCGCGCAAGTACATGCTTTGTGTGTACATCTTTGTATGTGTGGGTGTGTGTGCATACATGTGTGTGTATGCACAACTGTATGTGCATGGTAATGCGTGGGTGTGTATGTGTGGGTGTGCATGCTGTGGTTTATTGGGAGGGATGGGTGTGGGCTTCTTGTGGCCCCACACAGCTCAAGTGTTTGCTCAGTCCTCAGTGATCGCACGCAGGGCTGTGTGCCTGATGACTGATGTCAGTGCCCTGCAGCTGCTCTCGCTGCCAGGGCCTGCATGTGCCTGCTCTCTCCGAAAGCTGTCTGCTTTCTGGGGGCACACTGGTGCCATCACCTCTGACCTCCATTCCTGCGTCTTACCCCCAGTCTCCTTAACTTAGACTGCGTAGTGGTCCTTTTCTCCTCTGTGCCACAGTGAGTGTATGCATTTTGTGTGTGTGTGTGTGTGTGTGTGTGTGCGCGTGCGTGTGTGTATGAGCATGAGCGATCATACCTGCACTTAGGTTATACTTGTGCTGTATCAGTGGATAACACATCTGTAATGGGATTTCCATTATCAACAGTACTACCCACCAAATATGAACTGGTGTCAGACCTGTTCTGTAATATTTACAGAGCGTCGGACTGTGAATGTAGAGTCTCAGTGACATCCAGTACATACAGTGCCTAAAGAGGGAATGCATTTAGGCTGAATAGCTATCAAAATCCTAATGGAAATGTGAATTGCTGTAGTTGAATGCGGGGCAGTGTTAGGGTGCTAAAGCTGAGTGAAGTGCAAGTACGTGAAAACTGATGATACCGAGCCTCAGAACTGGCTTTAGTCTTTCCAATTAAAATGGCTGAAAATGTTTTGACAGAGTCTAAAGCCATGCTCCAGGCACTGAATGCCATGCCGTTCGTATTTCTCTCCCTCTTAACTGATGCTGCGATACACTTATGGAGGAACGTGTTCTGAATGTCTCCCCTTCTTCCTCCCCTGTGTGTGAGTGTGAATGAGAGAAAGAGAGTCTGAGAGAGAGAGAGAGAGAGGGATTCAGAGGAAGGGATAGGGTCAGAAAGAGACCAAGGGAAAGAATGAATGGCCTAGGCATAGTGAGAGAGCGTGCGAGTGAGACTGAGAGAGGCATGGGGAGGGAAATGTAGAGAGGATAGAGATGACTGTGCTGTCATGTTGTCAGTTTCAGATGCAGAGATGTTTGCTTGTCAGAATTCTGAGCGGATCATGTCTGGGGAGCAGCTTATCGTCGCTGTCTTTGTCTCGGTCTCTCTGAGGAAACAATGATTGGCCGGCCGCTCAGGATGTGTTTGGCCAGCCAGGGCTTCCCCAAGCCCCTCCCCCAGCCCCTGTACCCATGTGTACACTGGCAGCAGGGCTAGCACTACCTCAAAGAGCCCTGATAATCCCAAAAATGTCATTTCCTCCTGTCATGTGGAGCCAGTATCATGTAGGTATAATATTTATGTCATAATAAAATTTTTTGAGTTTTATGCATTAAGCATTCAGGAGAACTATGAGATAAAGTACCTTCATTGTTTTGTGACTGATTAAAAAAGTTAATGTGACTGGTCTAATGTCATAATAAAACAGCCTTTTCTCATTTTCTGAAGTCATCTCTGTAAAGATATATTTCAGAAAATTTCAGAACTGTTTTTGTCATTTAATGAGCTGAGAGTACATGTGAGTGACACAGCACAGTGGTTGCTAAAGTCACAAATGTATGGCAGGGTAGGGAAGTGGCTAACAGATCAATGCTGCAGCTAAAGTGACGGTCATAGCTGTAGACTGTGAACAGAAGCAATATTTCACTGGATTTTTTTCTTGGTCCTGTTTGGTTCCTTTGATAAATCTCTCGTCTAAACATTTTGAACGGGTTATTTTTTCTTTTATTTCTTTATTTTTTTAAAGAAATTGCTGGCTGTACAGTGTTTCAGTTTCCGAATGACATTTTTAACAGTACCTTTACCCTATTAAAATGATTAAGCACTTAAGCTTCCTTTCCCCCTCCCCTGTTTCTCTCCTCACCTCTTAGTCTCATACATAAATAAATGAATCTCAACCTAATTAATTGATGCTTGAGGAACGCTGCAGTTTGCGCAGTGATTAATTAAGGTATTTATGAGTATGACTGTCACTCTCGGCTCCCGGCTTTCTTGTCATCTCGTGAAGTCGACATGTCCAGGAAACTGTGACACGAGCATCTCTTGTCATCATTCGTCATGGCGAGAGAAAGAGGGGTGGGG
The DNA here is from genome assembly GCA_022829145.1 of Albula goreensis. Taxonomy (NCBI): domain Eukaryota; kingdom Metazoa; phylum Chordata; class Actinopteri; order Albuliformes; family Albulidae; genus Albula; species Albula goreensis. The sequence goes on from CM040750.1 coordinate 30,803,400, forward strand.
GTATCTACTGGTTTGTGTACTGGTGTGTTTAACGGAGCGTGCACACGGATCTCGCTGCTGCAGATGTCTCTCTTTACGTTCAGCCTTTAAAAAAAAAAATCTCCTCCCTGGCTGTAATTTCTCCTCTCTCTAATTTTTTTTAATACATTTTTTGGTTTGGTTTTACTGCAGCCTGCAGTTGCCGCTACGAGCTTCGGGCTCTCCCACACATGTGCAAAAGCGAACAAATGAATGAGAGAGTGAAAGAAAGTGCTACGCATGGATGGTTATATAAAGGTTCGGGCATTTAATTACGGTCATAAACACAGTTTAGTAGGCTCTTACTGTATTATTAGAATTAAGTTTATGAGATAAGGCGGAAATATTTCTCTTCCCCCTCGTGTCCGTCTGTCAGTGAACAGTGGATACGGCCGTCCTCCTTAACCCACCGATGGAAAGTGGAAAAGGGGCTGTTTCTTTTACTGGCATGATTCACTAGGCAGGGAGAGTCCTCTACTCCAGGCCCCAAGGAAGGGGTACATTCGGGCTGCTCTCTCTGGGGATATTCTCATGAACACACGCTGGTGACATTTGCCAAAAGGTGGTCCAAACACAGCAGTACACACAGGAGCACACACTGGGGTTGTCCACTAGGTTGTGGTCCAAACACAGAGACACGCACACGGGGGACATCCTCTAGTGCATGATCCAAGCACAGAAAGGCGTATTGGGAATGTCCGCTAGTGTGTGGTCCACACACAGAAACACACCCTGGGAATGTCCGCTAGCGTGTGGTCCACACACAGAAACACACCCTGGGAATGTCCGCTAGCGTGTGGTCCACACACAGACAGCTCGTGAGGGGCCAGTGGAGGAATGGCCAGGTGGCAGACAGAGCCTTAATCTGTGAGACACTTGCACCGTTACTTCCATTGTTCACAGGCGTGCACGGTGAATTACGTCTCTGTAGATACCATCTGTCCCCCACAGTCCCTTCTCACTGCCTCCTGAGGCATGGGCACTCGCACAGCTTAAAAACAGTCTCCACTCATAAACACAACCAGCACAATTCATCTTAACACACATGGATTTAAGTGCTGTTAAAAATGCCTGCTTGACAAAGCAGTTGTAGATTTGTCATATCATGTAAACAATGAATGTGTGATGATTCACACATTTTTTTCAAGAGGGAATTTATTCTTTCATACTTTTGTTTGAGTTATTTTTATACTACTTCTAGAAAAAAAGAATAAATGTTACATCATAGTGCAGTTTTTTAAAAGTGTCATTCAAAACTGATTCAGAAGAAGTATCTGTGCCAGTGTAACAAGATATGCATGTAACAGATATATTGTTTCACATTTGACCTCTATTTTTGTTGAAAAAAACACTGCATTTTAAGACTTAATATGGATTATGGTCTTGAATGTTGCAATATTTGAAAAAGCTTATAAACATTTTTTTTTATTTTTTCTTAATTTTTTATTTATTTATACCTGTTCCAGCTCATGTGTATTGTATTTTATCTCCTGTTACATCTTGAAATGCAAGTGCGTATATTCCAGGAGGTAGTTATCACATGTATGCATTTGATTTAATTGTGAGCAATGCATCTTATTTTTACACATTTTATTTTAGTTTTTCCTGTAGTTGAAATGTTCCAGTCAACCCACAGTACACTCCATCCCTCTCCAATCATTCGCTATCACACCAGTCAGTGACATCTATCTGGTGTGTGATCACAGTACCGGGGAATAGTGGAGAATACAGTCTGTAACTTAGCAGGGACTCTAACACTGTGACAGAAGGTATTGATGTTTCTCTGTCCACAGACACACTCCCTCATTAGAGAGTCATTTTGTCAGTAGCACCTCCATTGTCACCCCCTCTCCGCCCTCTGAAACTCAACTTCTTCTTTTTTCCTTTAATAATCCATGGTGAACTGTGTTTGATGACTTTGGTAATCTGAGTTTTTTTTGTGATAATTTAATAAATGTAGGCGTTGGTCTTCAACTGTAGGCATACTAAATCTCTTTTTTCCATCAACTTTCCAATGTGAATTATCCAAGCAGGGCTACAGCACCAAACCTCTCCCTAATCCAAACCAAGAGCAACATTAAATGTAAAGAATGAGAAATTAAATATGAATTAAATTTTACTAATTTATTTTTGTTGTAAAATAGGTATATATAAAAAAATTTTGGACTAAGATAATTTTTTAATCAGGGCTATAAATATTATGTAGTAAACTGAGCGTGTAGATCATCAAACAAACACAAGATATGACATGCTAACAGCAGTTGAATAAATACTGGCATTTGTTCTGACCCATTTTGGTATGTTTGATATGTCAAAGGTATGTCTTAGGTATTGTGTGTGTGCCATATCTGCAGGTTGCAACTTGTACTCATAATGTATTCCAGGTCCTGTTTTAATGCGTGTATGTTTTTTTAATGGACAGGGAGATGGCTAATAGGCACATTCTCCTTGGCGAAATGTAATAGGAATGGAGAGTCAGGTGTGTCTAAATCTGCCTTCACTTAATTGCATTTGCTGTCCGCCGCGCAGCGGATCCCGGGCCTGTGCAGGATTACACGCGTAATGGTGAGAGGGAATCCCAGTAGGACACAGATCCCCCGCAGATTTCGCTCCCATTTTCCGCGGATTGTGATTGACCCTCCTTAGCCTGGACATGATTGAGAATACAAAGTTAATTGTTCATATTCCACCCACCCCCCACCCCTCCCCCACTCTTCAGTTTTCCTGCCTCAGGTACGATGTCTTTCTCTTTCTCTCCCCTCCTCTTTTTTTCTTCAAAATATGTCTTCATTCTTGCAGTAGCCTGTCCCAACTCTGGTCATGGAGAATGTCCCTGCTCAATAACCATAGATGAATGTACTGTTTTGTCCTTGGGGTTTGATTTACCTGGATGAATCAGGGCTGGACCGGACCAAGCCTGCTGCTTATCTGCTGTTCTGGTCTGTAGATGCGCTCCTAGGGGGGATGGTGGGGAGGGGTGTCAGTGGTTGCGTACGCTGTTAATGGAATACACGGCTATTTTTACCCACTCCTGCTCAATATGCAAGGAAAAAAAGCACCTCAATTTCACATCCCTTTTATTGGGGGTTCAGGAAAGTGAACGATATTAAGTGCGAAAGTCCGATATTTTCCAGCCTGCCCAGGTTAATTACAGCCATGGATCTGCCCTGCAGCATTAGTTTCACTTATCAAAATATCTCTCTCATGTGAATCTCTCTTTTTTGATACATCACTAACGCCACAAAGTATGCGGTTAATGGGGAGATTAGATGTAATTGTTTACACAATGATGTGTGTTTCTGGAGAGAATGTTCATTCCTTTGTCCGTACAGCAGTTTGGTGTTTTTTCACAAGGCTTCCCAAGTCCGCCTTTGTCTCTGGACAAGTGTTGGTCAAACAAGGCTTTTGTTTGTGGTCAGTGGCTGAGAGAATCTGAGCCAGGACAATGCGTAAAGTGTCGGAGCCAGACTGAGGCCAGCCACTTCAGACCTCCCTGGGAAATACTGATGGAGGTGTGTCCAGACTCACACCAGTTAATGGACAATACTCTCCCTCCCTCTAATGTTATCTTACAACTGCCAGTCACAGAATGGTTAGCAGTGAGTATCAGGCAATAATAAAAATAATAATAATAATAGTACATAGTAAATAATAATAATAATACATAATTAACTGTTGAAGTTTGGTAATAGTAGCAGTAATGCAATACTACTGTTGGAAGTTGATGTAGCTGCTGGTTATAATAATAATTTATTTTTAAAATGTTATTTACTGTAATTGTAATTATTCACATTTTTTGGGATACAGGGGGAGTTCTGTATCAATGTCTGTAATACATTTGTGGTGGATCACTATAACATGCTCTGTGGATTGAGACACTGAGTCACAAAACAAAACAAACAAAACAACAAATTTAAACAGGACAATTCCAAGGAACTTAAATAAGCATGACACGTTAATAAATTTCTCAAATGATATCAGACGACATTGTCCTCTTTCCCCTCGGCTCTCCTTAATCCCGTTATAGCACTTTTCCATTACCTCAATGACTGCCATCTTTGAAGGCTAGATGGATCTTAACTGGCTTGTCAAGGACAAAAGAAAAGCACCCAGGTTTTTTCCTTCTGACGGTATGGACAGTTGTCACAAGGAGGGGTGAAGCCAATGGGAGACCTGAGGAACTGCCTAAATGTTTTTTGAAGAGCAGCCTGGTTGTTTTGTTTCGTATGCTATGGTGTTATTGGTGTGGGCTGAGTGAGAGTGACATGGTGGGGTTTGCAGATTGGAGTATTTGGGTGTTTTGGGGGGGGTGTAGCAGCGGAACAATGGGAGAATCTGCATGTCCGAGATGGTGTGCGTTGGGCCCGCTCTATCTCCTTTAATCTGGACTGTCTTTGTCTGCCTTCCCCCATCGATCCACGGCTTCATGCACTTCAGCTAAATCTGCATCATTAACGCGGTTTCACTCCCCCATCAGATTCAATACACGCGCACACATACACACACATACATCCATACACATATAGAAACGAACACATTTAAGCTTATACTACTACATGTATTTACATACTGCTCGACACTATTTGATACATCACACAGTAAAAAATGAACAGTGCAGATTTTTTTTCTGGTGGCACGGCCCTGACAGTTAAATTTATAATTTAGATGGTCTAACTGAATTTTCCACCTGTGTACACAACTACACAAGCTTTTCCTTAGTTAATTTTTTTTAGTTGTGTGAAATGATCTTTCCAGTGCACTACATCTTTGTGCCAATGATGTGAATTATCATTGGGTTAAATTCAAAACAAATATTAGTCTGCTTCTTGTGCCCTGTAAAGGGCCCTGTGCCTTGTAAAGGGCTCTTAGCAGTTATCTATCAAATAATTAGTTACAGAATATGCTCATTTATTTTAGTTTTTCCTCCTAAAAGTAAGCAAAAATTTAGCTAAAGTGTTAATTTGTAACAAGACCAACAATAACAACAAATGTTGAAATTTAGGGCCTGTTTCTCATTGGTCATTTTTCTCAGCTCTGTATTGCTCCTGCAGTTAGGATGTTTACTGGGTCTGCTGTGTATAGTCTTGCTGCTGATCAGATGTTTTCTCACGTAAATCTGGCAGGGTGTAGCATGCATGTAGTCTCTGCCCAGCTGAGAGCAGCGGATGCCTCTGCCAGCTCCACGAGACGTGGCCGAGCAGCCGTCACAAGCTGCCTCAGACGCCGGAGCTGTCGATACTGACCCGCGTTCGCCGCAAACTGGAGGGCTTTGTAATTAACTCAGGATCTGTAAATTAGAGCAAGGCGGCTTCGCCCGTTCCCTTAAATGCTTAAAGTGTCAAGCTGCAGATTATCGTTACATCTAACAAACTCCTGGATTCAGTGGGTGCCTTGAGACTAAATCAGCACAGACAGGATCCTCTCTCACTCTTTCGTTCTCACTCTCTCTGGTCTTTTCACTACTCACGCATATTAAACAGCTATGAATCGGATCCTACTCCTTATTATGGATAGAATCTAACATCTAGCTTTCCATTACCATTAAACCTCCCTTTTCTTTTCTGTGAACACAACAAAAAAGGATTTAGAGTAAGGAATTTTGTCATAAAAACAAAAAGTTATTTTTCGATGGTGTGCTTTAATTCTCCTCTTCTAACCACCTAAAAGCCTGGGCCTAAAAGCAGATGATTGGGAATCCTGCTTAAACTCCCAACATCTTTCTTTGAATCATCCTTTGGATTGTGTGATTGGAAAAGTGTTTGTTTTTCAGTGAACATGGTACCAGTCAGTAACCCCCCCCTCCTGCTGAATAAGGCTATCATTTATTGCCACAATTATTTGTCTAGTTGGATATTTAAAATGTCATCTGAAAAAGATGATTACATATTCCAGAAAGCCTTGCCTGGATATAATCATGTGAACTAGGCCTAGTTAAATGTAGCGTTGCAGTAACCTGCCCTTCAGAGCTGTCTTCCCCAAATGAAATGAAAATGCCACCTTAGAGCCAAGTGCCGTGCGGAGAGGCTCATCATGTCCTGAAACATACAAAAGCATCTCTTAGGAAGAAAAGCGCTTTGACACAGGCTGGAAAAAAAACACATTTTTATTCTCATCCCTGCCTTTTAGGATATATGGGAACACTGACGTATGATGCTGAAAATGCTGAACCTCTTTGGCTAATGATTTGTATTTCTCTGGAAGGAATCATTGAAAAAATTAAGAGAAAAGGATGTGTTCTTTTAAAACATGACCACTTTATTCAGAAATACACGGTGCTTAATTTTAATGCATTTTTACATTTCCTCAATTAATGAATGTGCCAATTTATCATACAAGTTAATTTTTGTTAGGAATATGTGCATACATGTTGTGTATAACATATAAGGTGTATATCTTTTGGGAGAAAGGACCAGAAGCTGCTTAATATCAAAAACAGTACAAAGCATTTATACAACTGTTGCAATGAGTGAAAGCAGAAAATATCCTTTGCGTGATAATAGAAAAAGTATATGGTAGGTTAAACTCTGCGCAGGTGGCAACAATTAACTGTAATTTCTGCAGATTGTAAGGCTCCATAATTTACCAACCAAAGATGGCCTTTGCATCAACACCCCCCTTAAAGTAGTTTGGGGCTCTGAGTCTGAGTCAGTGCAGGGTTTTCAGCTGTCGCGCTGTAGTGAGGTGGTTAGGAGACGGCCATGGGTGGGGGGATGCAGCAGGAACGTGCTGTTATTTCCCTGATGTCTCTCTGCGCTTCACCCTGCATGCCGTGCTCCATCTCTCACTCACTCACTCACACACACACACACACACACACACACACACACACACACACTGCTGCGTGCCTCCATATCTTACCTTTCCAGGAGAGTTTTGAGCATTTTCATTAATTTATTATTTTGAACATTTCAGTCTTATTTTTGTTTCTGCATGTTCTACCATAAATGAAAAGAGTACGTCTGTTAAGGTGTTCATTTATGTGTTCTCTGCCTTGTGCTCACCATGCAGAAAAGCAGCAGTGCTATAAAAGGATGAATTTAGAACTAAGGGTGTCCGTGCTGCTGGGAGTACCACCCCCTGATGCATTAACAGGTGCCACCTGCATATACATCATCAGAGAGGGATGATGGGAACTTGAGGCTGTTGAGAACTTCAGATGTGCTATTTTGCAAGGGAAACTAACAAGGGGGAATGGGGTAGGCATCCCTTGCCTCATAACCCCTTGCTTTTTCCCTTTCTCATATACCCTTCCTCCAGATAGAATTTCCCTCCCTTTCTCAGACTTGGTTAAAAAAAAACCCAAAACTTGCTTCAATATTGTTTAGATTCAGATCAAGTCCATCCCCTGTCTCTGTTTCTCTGGCTATCTGTTGAGTTGAGTTGTGTGTGTGTGTGTGTGTGTGTGTGTGTGTGTGTGTGTGTGTGTGTGTGTGTGTGACAGTGAATACACATTTTAATGATGGTTTGGCCTCTCATTTTCAGAGCTCAAACAAATTATACTCATCATAAAATGTAAGGCACTGATCGAACGCTCTCTTTGTGGTGCTAATTTGTTGAGTTCGGGTTGTCAGTGATTACGCTGCGATAAATAGCTGTGGGGAAACGGATATTATTTTTCTCGAGCTCTACATCGTATGTAACACTGTGGTCCTGACCATGACATGACAGAACCCCTCTCTGTGCTTACCTGTAGAGGTAATGCTGTTTACAGCACTTTTCCTAAAACGCTTTGCATTCCTAAATTTATCTGCCATAATTATCTCCTGTGTATCTGGGGCTGTTGATGGGTTTTCATGTGGATTTGCTTAGATTGTTGTTTTTGTTGTTTTTTTATATTAATGCATTTTAATTTGTCTTTGTGAGAGTAAAGTAAATGGAGCAGAGCATATTCATGGATAATTTAATGTGTGAGGGGGAAAACATTAACATTTTGGTAGTTTCCTGGTGTAATGCTGGTATTTAAATAACAAAGCAAAATTTTTAATTTGTGTATTTTCCATCTTCCATTTTATTGAAATAACTTGTTTGCTTAAAAAACATGTTACATAAATTTTGTATTATATTTAGAAATATAAATCAAATCCAAAATTCTCTACCCTAATTTAGATGAAGCCATCATTTTTGTCATTTTCTAAAATGTTGAGTAATTGCATGTAGGTTTGCAGGATTGCCTGCCTACACCTGGACTGAATAAGGAAGATTGTGTTCACTTTGTGTTGACTGTAAGCCACTCCAGGTTTACAGCACAAATTGTCCCCAGGAAACATGGATCCATGAGAGCATGCGTTTGTGTGTGCATGCAGACAAGTGTGAGAGTACATGTGCTTGTGTGTGTGCATATGTGATTGTGTGTTTGCATATGCAGGTGTGTTTGCTCAAGTTGTTTTTTATTATTATTGAAACAGGTAGATCCCAGAGAACTCGGTTCTCTTTTTCACTGACCTGTGTGTGATAGTGATGGTCCACTTTGCTCCACTTTTGAATCTTTCAGCTCCATGTATCACTGTGTGCGGCTTATTTGTGTCATTCTGAAAGCCTTTCATTTTCAGCATAGTTTATGATCTTATCTTTTAAATGAGTTGTTGGAAGAGCTAGCCACATTTAATGAGATTAACAACATGTTGTGTGGCAAATGCATGGGTCATTATGAAAGTGCCACTGAAAGCAATTATTGTTTTAACTGTTTTGACGTTGCATTTGCTTTGAATACTAGTATGTGGCTTTAGTCATATTGTCTGTAGTCAGAATGGAGCCGTGTTTGCATGTGTTTGTGTGTCTGTGTTTGATGTTGTTTCACCACAAAAGCACAACTAATTTAATAAACTGCAATGTTGAATGGTACTGAATTATTTAAAACGTGGATTTTCAAGGCGCTAATTCACTAAAAGCCATGGCACTGAGGAATGAGACTGGACCAGCTGCAGAAACACGAGGCTGTGTGGTGAACTCCAGGCACTAGGGCTGGGGATCGATTAGTCTTCCATTAAGCTGGTCTTTCACAGGGGTTGCCAGTTTGGTAGACGCCATCACTCAACCGTATTAATTCTCTACCTTTTCTGCAGTGTTGCTGTTGCCCAAAAAAGAGAAACAATAGACTTTTGTTTGTATATGGTAAAAAGTGATGCACCATTTTTGTATAAGAATAATAATAATAATAATAATAATAATAATAATAATAATAATAATCATCATCATCACCACAATAATAATCATAATCGTAATCATAATAAAGCAAGAATAACAACAAATCTCCAACTGTCACTGTTATTTTAAAGCATTTTTATTGGAACTAAAAAGTCACAAGCTGCAGTGGAGGTAAAGTAATCAGTACAGTGGAATTACACAACTTAAGCAGAGCTCATGCATCAGAGCACTATGTTTGTACATCAGTGAAAGCTCTATGGACATGGGCTTTGCCTTTATCGTGAGGGTGAAAAAGGCCCAGCTCCCTGTCTGATTTCACCCCCTCTTCCCTTTCCCTGGCGGACAGCAGAAGCGGCCCTCCCACCACGCTCCAGAGCGGCAGCAGCTCGTCTTCCTGTTTGAAGGCCCTCCGCTCTGCTGGGCTTTGGCCTGTGGTGTTTTTTTTTTTTTTTTTGCAGAGCATGTTTTTAATAAGAGCTGTATTTACAGCCATGTGATACTTTTATTAGTCAACAAGCCTCTGCTGCCATGTGGGGGTGTTTGGGGAGGCTGGGGGGGAAAGTGGTAGTGGGAGAGGAGGAAAGGTTGGGGGTGGGGGGGTAGTGTGGAAGCTTCATGAATGATTAAACCCAAATCTGAGACGTTTCACCCGAGGCTGGTCAGGGTAATGAAGAGGTGTGAAAGAGTACAGAAAAGCATGGTTCCTTAACCCCTTCCCCTCTCGGTGTCTGTACTGTACTGTTAAGTGCACTACCACACTCTCTCTTCTCACATCTCCCCAGAAGTGATCTGGTTAGCCTGTTGACAAGGAAATTAACATAAAACTTTGAAGCATGATGGCTCAGTCCTCTGATGGTGTCTCCCTGTCTCTCTGACTTCTTGTCCCTCAGTCTCTGTCCTCTCTTGTTCTCTCTGTCTGTATCTCTTGGTCAGTCTGCCTCTTTCTTTCTGTCTTTCTTTCTCACTCACACACTTTCTATCTCTCCCTCATATAATCTCTCTTTTGCTCTCTTGCACACTCCCTTACACTCTATCTGTGCCTCTGTTGCCTGTTTTTACCCCCTTGTGTGAGTCTGAATGACAAACAAAGGAAACTCCGCTCTCACTCCTACCTGTGAAAGGGAAGGGTTATTGGATATCGGTTGTTCCTCCTCTGTTCAGGAGACTCAAGAGCCCCTCTCTCCATTTCTCACCTGCAGGTAAAGATGAGCCCAGCAGCTACACGTGCACGACCTGCAAACAACCGTTTGGCAGTGCCTGGTTCCTGCTGCAGCACGCCCAGAACACGCATGGCTTCCGCATCTACCTGGAGAGCGAGCACGGCAGCCCCCTCACGCCGCGTGTGGCCGTCCCAACTGGGCTGGGGGCTGAGTGCACCTCTCAGGCCCCACTCCACGGCCTGCACCTGCCGGATGGCAGCCCCTTCAGCCTACTGCGGATCCCTGGGTCGGTCTCAGGCCGGGACGCTCCCCCGCAGGCGCCCCTGAGGGAGGGGCGCTTCCCCCCGACGCCCCCTCTCTTCAGCCCCCCGCCACGTCACCACATGGATCCCCATCGCATGGAGCACCTGAGCCCGGAGGACCTGGCGCTGGCCTCCCACCACCCGAGTGCCTTTGACAGGGTGCTGCGCCTCAACCCCCTGCCCTTGGACCCTCCCGCCATGGACTTCTCACGGAGGCTGAGGGAGCTGGCCGGCAACACCTCAGGGTCCACACCTCCCCTGTCGCCCAACCGGCCCAGCCCTATGCAACGGCTGCTGCAACCATTCCAGCCGGGGGCCAAGCCGCCCCCCTTCCTGGCCACTCCACCCCCACTACCCGCCATGCAGTCCCCCTCTGGCTCCCAGACCACTCCCAACCAGCAGCAGCAGCAGTCGGCCACGCCCTTGAAGTCCAAGTCATGCGAATTCTGCGGTAAGACCTTCAAGTTCCAGAGTAACCTGATTGTGCACCGGAGGAGCCACACGGGTGAGAAGCCCTACAAGTGCCACCTGTGTGACCACGCTTGCACCCAGGCCAGCAAGCTCAAGCGACACATGAAGACTCACCTGCACAAATCGTCACCTGTGACAATAAAGTCTGATGATGGCTTGTCGGGGACCAGCTCACCCGAGCCAGGCACCAGTGACCTAGTGGGCAGTGCCAGCAGTGCCCTCAAGTCAGTGGTTTCCAAGTTCAAGAGTGAGAATGACTGCATAATCCCTGAGAATGGTGAGGAGGAGGAGGAGGAAGAGGAAGAGGAGGAAGAGGAGGAGGAAGAAGAGGAGGAGGAAGAGGAGGAAGAGGGGGAAGAAGAGGAGGCAGAGAGTGAGGGTGGGGGAAGGAACAATTACAGCTTTGGGCTGAGCCTGGAGGCAGCGCGGCACCATGAGAATAGTGGCGGGAGCCGAGGCGGGGCTGGCACTGGGGTAGGAGAGGATGGCATCCCGCGATCGCTGCCCGAGGTGATGCAGGGCATGGGCCTGGCGGCCAGCATGCAGCACTACAGCGAGGCCTTCCGTCAGCACAAGCGTGGAGTGCTGAGCTCCAATAGTGAGGGGCACCGGGACCTGTGCGATGAGGAGTCAGCGCTAGAGTTGGACCGTGTAGACGAGGGCTGCGGCTCAGCCATCAATGGACGGGGCTCCTCCCCCAGCGAGTCGGCCTCGGTAGGCCTCTCTAAGAAGTTGCTCCTGGGCAGCCCCAGCTCGCTCAGCCCCTTCTCCAAGCGCATCAAGATGGAAAAGGACTTCGATCTCCCCACGCCAACCATCCCCAACTCGGAGAACGTCTACTCCCAGTGGCTGGCAGGCTATGCTGCCTCCCGGCAGCTCAAGGACCCCTTTCTGAGCTTCGGAGATTCCAGACAATCGCCTTTCGCCTCTTCCTCGGAGCATTCCTCGGAAAATGGGAGCCTTCGTTTCTCCACACCCCCTGGAGAGCTGGACGGTGGGGTGTCAGGGCGCAGCGGCACAGGCAGCGGGGGTAGCACCCCGCACCTGGGCGGGCGGCCCAGCTCCAAGGACGGGCGCCGCAGTGACACCTGTGAATTCTGCGGCAAGGTCTTCAAAAATTGCAGCAACCTGACAGTGCACCGGCGCAGCCACACAGGCGAGCGGCCGTACAAGTGCGAGCTGTGCAACTACGCCTGCGCCCAGAGCAGCAAGCTCACCCGGCACATGAAGACCCACGGCCAGGTGGGCAAGGACGTTTACAAATGTGAAATCTGTAAGATGCCTTTTAGCGTGTACAGCACCCTGGAGAAACACATGAAAAAATGGCACAGTGACCGCGCCTTGAGTAATGACATTAAAACTGAATAGGAGGAGCATGGAGGACCATTTACCCGCAAACAGTCCCCTGTAGATTTTCCCACTTCCCCCTCTCTTTTCACTAGTCCAGTGGAAGCTAAGACACAGTGCTTGGCACCAGCACACCCTGTTTCTTTTACTGTTGAATGCATGATCTGTATCGGGGGCAATACTATTGCATTGACGCAAACTTCGAGCCTTTCTCTTGTGCAATAATTTACATGTTGTGTACTTTTTTCTTTTTTCTTTTCTTTTTTTATAATTAGACGGCATGCATGGTATGTTTTGGCTAATTTTTAAAAAAAGAAATTGTCCCTGGTTGGTTAGTTGTTGAGTAAATGTGTTGCTGTTTTCTTGTTATGTTTTATTTAAAAAAGAAGAAAAAAATGACCATGCTGCATACGTTCTGTAAAACATATCATGTACAGTTTGTGTTGTAACATGGAGGAAAACCCTCTATGGATAGGCTGGGAATCGCACTTAAACTGATCTTTCAAAAAGATTTTCTGTCTACAAAGGGTTAAAAATATCAATTGGCTTAATTACTAAATATAAAGCAGTGACAGCCTTTGAATTTCTTAAAAGAAAGTAGTCATTAAAATTTGAATTTGTACTATCATTTGGTAAAACAAACAAAAAAAAGAGTGCCTTGGATATCTTGAAACTGCATTGGTTAATCTTCCTATTTGCTATAAGCTTGGAGTCTCAGCTAGATACTGGAAATGGATCTACTTGATCCAGACAAGGTTCTTGCATCAAGTACCTGACTGCCATAGTCAACTGTGACTTACAGAAAATAAGATAATACAAAACAAAGGAAATTTCTAGTTAATCATCATTTAGCTACCTATTACATGTGTATTTTAAATTGCAACTGTTTACTTGCACGGTACGTGCTATATGGTGTGGGATTTTTATTTTATTTTTGGTACTGTACTCAGTGGTACAAATCCTCAGTCCACAATCTTAAGCTCTTGTAACTTTTTTGTTTTTCTGTTGAAGTTGTAAAGGTTTTTAAATAATTGTTAGTAGCACAAAATGATGTTGTTATAGCTTGGAGTTAGAATATGGCCCAAGCAGTTGTAATGGCACTTATGAAACCGAGGGCATTTTAAGTCAGGCAAAGCTTAACATATTTAGTGTAGAAATTGTGGAGGCGAGGGAAATGTGGGGTTTGTCTGTAAGGTCCGATTTGTAAGAAACCATCAAAACATTTTTTTACCTTGTCAGTGATGATTAACTATGAATTGCCTCTCCATTGAAAATGGAAAACCCTTCAAATTTCACTCACACAAGTTTCAGTACCTAAGCCTGTGCTCCCTAAAAAAAGAATGAAAGAGCAAGTACGATTAAGAAAGAAATGGAAAGAAAAAAAAACATGGAACAATTATTTTATTTCTCATACACTGTGTGCTATTTGTGTTGACATAAAATGAGACTTCTTTTCATTGTTGAGTTATAGCATCCGCCCCAGTTAATAGCACTTGTCACTCTTCCTCAGTGTCTGTATCCGTTTCACGAATCGGAGGTACAGTGGTTGAGTATAAAAATAAGACTGCTCATTTATAGGACAAAAAGTGCACTGTTTCAATTTTCCCAGTTTACAGGTATACACTTAAGGGAAAACTTGCTATAATGCTGACGAAAGAGTATGGTGTCATTGTTTAGCATAGAGAATGAGAATACGTTGCCAGCCATTTTCTCCCCCAGAAAGCCGAGCTGTTGGGTATCAGTGCTGTGACCAGGCGTACACTTCCCTGCGAGAGAAAGAACGATTGAAACTTGCTGCTTACACTGCAAGATTTTTTTGTACAAAATTTTTTAAAAATATAAATATAAAAATGACTTTTTTAAAGTAACACTTCATTATCTTTAGGGGGAACAGTATTTAAGTTTGTTGTTGTTTCTCTTTCCTCTCTGTCTTGGTGATGTTCAAGACTTGATCATGATATATATAAATATATATATAAAATGGAAAAAAAAATCTGTGATGAATTTTTTTTTTTTTTTTTTTTTTGCCTTGGCTATTCACAGCTCTTCAGGTCGAATAAAACTTGCATTGGGGAAAGGTTTAAGATTATATATAAATATATAATAGAGAACTTAAATATAGGAAAATGCACACTCATGTCAATTCCTATGCTAAAACACATTTATGGTCTACTTTTTTCTGTATTTCTAGAATGGTATTTGAATTAAATGTTCACCTAGTGTAGGCACAATAGTATTTATATTGAGGCTTGTATTTTTAACTGTTGCTTGTTCTCTTAAAAGGTATCAACGTACCTTTTTTGGTAGTGGAAAAAAACAAGCTGCCACGGTATATTTTTTTAATTTGGCAGGATAATATAGTGCGAATTATTTGTATGTTTAAAAAAATTACAATTAAAACATTAAAAAAAAAATGTGGCATTGTATAGGCGAGGCCATATAATGGTCTCTTCAAGGAATCCTTTCAGAATGTCCACAATAGCTGAAACAGGTGGTTGTACATATCTTTTTTCTTTTTTATTCTTTCTCTGCTGCCATTCTGTATGCAGTAATGCAAGCTGATGTCGGGTTGTTCTGTTGTGTGCTTTCCTGTCCCTTCACCTGACTACATTCCAGCATCGTAATGAAAACTTCATATGCAGTAAATAAAAAAGTAAATAAGTAAATAAATGAATACAAAAAATAATCAATGTTTTGCAGGTTTTTTTTCATTGCCAAATAATAAATGGTGCTTTATATTTAGATCGGGAAGAATTTCATATGCAAAGCATATTTAAAAATGAAATGGAAACCCTGGGAAAGCCCGCTTGAGTTGATACTTTTTTTGTAAATGGCAATGCGGAAATTTTGTTATCAGCCTTTTTCTATTCCAGTTCTGAAAGCTGTTTGTTGTAACTTGAACTTGAACTTTGTCTTTTACAATGGGAGTCACTATTTATTATTACTTATGTGCGCTGTTCAAAACAGAGGCACAGAAATTGATCGTTTTTATTTTTTCTTTTTATTTTGTTTATTATTTTACTTTTTTTAAAGAATGACCAAAGGTCATTGACAACCTAGCTATTTTGTTGTATTTGTTTCTGGTCTATGTTAAGTTCTATTGGAGATACCACTGTCTGTGTTTCTGGCAGTTGTCTGCATTACCCTGTTCACACACCCATTTTGTCCCTTTATTGAAAAACAATTAATAAAAAATTCAAAGTATATTTGTGTTTGTTGGCAGTAGATGATTGGTTGGGGAAATTGGCTGGATGAATGACGATGAACAGACATGCGTAACTACCCGCTCAATCTAACCTGACTGCTGTCTCACACATCTCAGGAATTACCTCAAACACGCATGCAACACAGTCTCTTATTTTTTCACTAGTAGTGCCAATATCTCTGTCCTTATCTTCTGATGCATCTTCTGTGTCCTGACACGCTGTGGAACCTGAGCTCAAGCCCATTTTTGCGGTGAGGACAGGCAGTCCTGAGCCATGACACTCACCGTTAACAAACTGCCTCCCTTCCCCCTGGCCCTGGCCCTGGCCTCGGCACTGTTCGTTTGTTTTGCCTGTAGGGCAGGGCTGGCTGAACTTCTGGTACAGCCCTTAGGGAGGTTATGTGACATCTGTGGTGTCACTCCACCTGTTCAGTACAGGAGGATTTGGGTATCAGTCTTTGCAGTGGATCAGTGAAGGTGCAGGAAGAACTCATCTTGCCAATAGCATAACGTTTGTAATAAGTTCTCAGCTTGTATGATGACATCCCTTTCATCTTGTTTGTTCATTGACTCAATATATATAGCAGGAATATAATCACCTCTTGGTAATTCCCACTGAATTAAATTGATTCCAACAGTGTACATGTACTTTGGATGATCCAATGTCTTGCTCCACATTCAAGTCATTTGAGACTATGACACTATATGTGGGTTTTGAGTTCACTTACAATAAAATGCCTGTTGTTTAAAGTTCTTCTCCAGGGTGATTTTTTTTTAACCTTGAAGTGCCTAAGTGAGATCATACACATTGTTTATACTGCAGTTGCACCATAAAAGAATGAAATTAAACATTCTGACAGTTTGAAGTTCTGAGGTTTCTGGACAAAAGTTCATGGAGCATGAACCTGATGATGCAGTTTTAGTGTCCCTTAATGTAAATGTTCAGTAAACATGCATGAAAGGGGCAGGTATACTTGAACATGAACAGCAGCAAGGTCTTTTAAAGTCAAAGACAGGGACCTCAGACCTGTGTCTGGCAGGAAATCAGCTGATTGGTTGCTGGTTTTAGAATAATGTTTTATGAGTTTTATAATTTGATGGACATTTATGACAAAAGTCACAGCTAAGTGTGAGCAGTAAATCATGTAAATGTACTATGTAGCCAACACTACTTGGAAGCGGCAGAGAAAACCAGCGGTAGTTCTACTGCACTCAATGTTAAGTGCTACAAAATATTAAAGCTTCTTGTAAACTGTTTTAAATTTTTGGCTTTTCACTGCATTCCCATTGGAAATTATAGGTGTGTTACTGTCTGTCTGGATCACTGTTTGAAATGTAGCTCGAACATGATCGTGGAATAAAATACAAAATTTGCAAAATTGTTCCTATTTTCTGTGACTCTACTTGTTGGCTTAGACTCATCTTTACTGGTGGCATAGTTCATCCAGCTGTCATTTTTGAAAGCAATTTCACCTCTGTAAAGAGCTGCAAAATTGGTCATGTTTTGTAAAATATCTATCATACATATTTCATCCAAGTTAGTTACTGAAATAAAGAGTTACAGTTCCCCTCAGAAAGCATGGAAAGGGATCTGCAAGACTGAACAATGCAAAAAAAAAAAAAAACCCAGATTGTCTGTGTGGCCTGAGATCTTTGAGGCCAGGTGTGGAGGTGAGGTTATTCTTTCTTATTAATAACTGGGCTTAAGACAGATCAGATTTGTTCAAACCACCTAAGGAAAATGAAAATTTTAAAAATGTTTTTGACAGAATCCATCTCTGAGGCCCCGTTGTTAGAAGCTGGTGGATTATTTCTAAATTCCCGATAAGTGACCGAGGACTTCTGACTTTCTATTTATACCTCAAATTTGTGTTAGAGCCACCAGTAGCCCCTTTGTTTGCAGTTAATAATGCTACAAGCGATTGGCAGACCACAGCAAGCAAGGCTGAATGGGTGACGTTTTCCCTCACTGTGCGATATATTAATTGTGTTATAGACTTATGATACATTACAGGCTTTTTGAGTTTACTATAAATTCCAGAGAAACACATTCATGCAAAAAGTGCGACACAATTGGCAACAATGTACAAAATAACTACACAAGGATTATGCAATGTCTCAATTAACATACATCTTTCCTATTTCACTGTTGGAAGAATTTGCAATTAATTAAAACGCAAAATAAATATATGAATAAATAAATAAATGGAAGAATACGATTTGATATGAAGGTATGTGGATATGTGTTTTTGTACTTATTTAAGGTTTCACCCTAAAATTGTGCTGAAGCTATAATTATTGCATTATTATAATTCATGCTGTATTATCCCACTATTCTACCAGTGTGGTTAGGCGGTGCAGATGCAGCAGTGTCTCCCCGGCCACTGAGTCATAGGAAGCAGGCAGAGTAAGCCGCAGCCCGGGGGTGCCTGAGGAGGACTCCAGCTGGTCTGCGCTTTGCTCACTTCGCTGCATTTTCTCCAGCTGAATAGTCCTTTGCCATGTTCTGAGTCAGAATTGTATATTTGAGTATCCATGTTAACTTGATTTTTGTGGATTAGCTATATCACTTGATACATTGTGCAGAGGAGTCGCTGTGCCTATTAAAAAATGATACCAAGCTTGCTGGATGTGCTGTATATTTGCATAAACAGTCTCTGTACATTTTTGCTCTTCACAGTTCTTTGACCAGAGGGATGTATAATTATTGAATGCGATGTGAAACTCTCATATGGTTGGGAGGTTTGGAGGGCATACGCAGGTTTAGATAGAAAATGAATGGGCAGCAATGACTGCTTTACAAATGAGGTTGACCTCAGCATGCAACAGTTTACAGTGGGCCAATACATATTGGTGCTACTCTCTGTTAGATAGGTTAAGAGATCACAAGATGCCTTCACCTTACCATTTGGGAACAGTGCTTACTGTGGAAGTGATTGACAAGACCACTATGTCCCAGTTTATGTGCTGGTTAGATTCTCAGAGGGCAGTTTGCAGAAGTTTGACATATGCAGAATATACCTCTTCTTCGTTGTCATGCTGCATTCCTAGTTTGAATCACTCTTTTAACCCTCAACCTGCCTTCACTGAATAAATGTAGTTGTTTAAAAAAATCTAGATTACGTTCCAAATGTTGGCAGGTTTATAAATCTGACCGTCACTCTTATAGCAAACAGGCATAAGTGCATAAGGCTGCCCTGACACCAGCGATGTTTAGCGATGGGGGAGGGAATGCTGGACAGGAGAGGGGTTAGTGGCTGTCTAATGGACAGTAGTGGAACTGAGATGTCAGGTGGGCAGTCTCTCCTCACTGGGCCAAGCTGTGGCCGTCACCCCAGCCCACTCACCCATCTGTGTTTACCTGGCCCTGGCTGACCTGCTCCCCACTCAGCTGCCCCAGTCTGGCCCTTCTCTCCTGCTCAAAGGCCTCTCCTGAACGAAGCTACCCCGCCTTTGGCCATCAACTACATTACACCCAATTAAGCCTCCCTCCTTTACAGCACACGTCTCATTATGAAAAGCATGTAGCTTGACCCCCGCTGCCATTCCACTGCTAAACCCACTCCTTCAGCCACCCGACGATTAGGCTGCCGGCTGCGTTATCTTAGAGCGTGATTACAGACGGACAATGGGTCCCTGACAGGTCCATTGCATAGTGGTTTTCACTCTGCTGGACACAGGTGGTGGAGGATTGCCTTTCACCCCACCTCCAAAGCTCTTTAAACTTAGAATTATTTGCTTTGTTCTCCAGTTGTGGGGTAATAGATAGGTAGGCCCTCCTTTGTATGTTTAGTGATTAGATTTTCTTTAGATCATGAATCAGAGCCTGTGTGAATAGCCTTGGAGTGCATTGATAAACATATGGATTGGTCTGAAGTGACTACAAAAAAGTACCCATGTAAGAAGAGAGGAGTTGTGACCCTCTCTTCCGAAGCAGCAGCCTGAGAGAAAGGTGCTGACTTCCAAAGCTGTAAGTGCAGCATGTGCCTCAAGCTCATCCCCACCTCCCCAATGGCTATTTGACCTCCAGGACAATTTCAGCATGCCCCCTGCAAAACAAATGCACCTGCCCTGCTTCCTCATGAATTGAGCGTACAGTTAAAAGGTTGGTCATGATCACAGCCTGTATATCTCTGATGCTTTGTTTCTTTTTCATGATGCAAGATCTTTCTGAGTGGTAAAACATGCTGGAAGGACAAAATAAAGCTAGCCTGGAAGGTAAGACATGACATCAGTGATGACCCCTGTGGGATAGTGCCCCTCCTCCCAGGGAATAAATGGGTTTGTTTTCTGGGGGGGGGGGGGACATGAACCTGAACCGGCTGAACCTGAGGCATCAGGCGAGAGGGATGGAAGTTCACTGTCTTATCTGCAGCAGCTGGCCTTGCTTGGTCATCTGTGCGTCTTTATCTCAGGCCCCCCTTCTTCGTCTTCTTCTTCCTCTCTCTCTTTTTTTTGCAAGCGTGGCGTGACAGCGTAATCTCTGGCCTTGTCCTAGCCAACGATGTTTGCTGAGCAACAGAGGTCAAAGTCTATAGATAGACAAGGAACCTGGAATGCAAGGTGTGGACAGCCAAGATAAAGTCTGAGGCCATGCGAGTACGGGGCACGGCTCTGGGTGGGCAGAACCTACACCCCCCTGCCCAGTGCAGAGTTAAAAGGTCAGAATCTGGGGACAAAACAAACCTCTCTTTCTCACTCTCTGTCTGAGACGGGCGTGTACAACTCCATTCTGGGAGGGCTGTAGTGAAAAAAAAAGTTTAGGCACTTAATGCTGAAAATCCCAGCATATAGACATGTGCACTGCTGCTATAAACTTTAAACTTTGTGTCAAATGAACCTCAGTGGCATATACATTGTCTCAGGAAAGAAACCTATATGGCAGCCAAAAACAATGAGGATGGCTGCAGAGTAACTCTTGCACTCTCAGCTGCAGTCTGTCTTGTAGTGTGAAGTTCACTTTTAAACCTATCAAAGCGCTTAGAATCACAGGCTGATATTCCGTTGCTTCCAAGAAAAACTTTTTTTTGTTGAGGTGGGCTTGGGATTTCTGACGGTCTGACCAGAGTTCCCAGATCGGTATTGCGGATGGGATAGTTATCTGAAGCCCTGGCTGTGTGAATTCTGTGTTCCCCAATCCTGCATTGTTCCTTTCCCACACTCGCTGCTTCGCTGACCAAGCTGGAGTTTCTCTGCTGCTTCCCCCTCCTCCCAGCTTGCAAGTTTAAAAAACTCACTCAGCTTCTGGATTTGAAAATTACTACTCAGCTGGTGTTATTTGTAGATGTTTTATATGCAAACAATAAATAGTTTGTTTGATATTTAAGTATTCTTGTTCTCAAAAGTAACAAGGTGAAGCAAAAGCATATCGGAGCTATGCTATTATTAGCATATATCTGGCTGGATGCTTCTTTTACTTTTTTAATGCTATTTTTGCTTTTACTTTTGTGAATAAAACACTTTAGCATCGCTGAATGATTTTTTGTTTGAGTGTAAGCCATGTACAAACCTCCTCTCACTTGGCTGCGTTGGCTCAGTGGTGAGGCTTCATTGTGAGACTTGCCGGGTGCTGCCTGCCTCCTGGTTCGTGACAGCTGTGTACCGGCAGAGAGGATCAGGGGGCTGTGTGCGTCCTCAGATGTGCTCACTGGACAGAGGCTCTTATTGTTTCAGCTCAGGACATGTGAGAATATTTAGAAACATCTACCACCTCTCAGCATTTTGTGAATGTGTAAGGTGTAAGGTTTTATTTTTTTTCAATAATAAGCCTTATCTCCAAAGAGCTTTGTCTCAAAAAACACTGTGGACCTTGTTGGTCATTCCTGTCCTAAGGCAGGTTTGCTCATTTGTGTGTTTCTGTTCTTTGTGTGATATGATTTGCCTTGTCAATTTGTCAAAGCGCAGCACTGTCCAGAAACCAGGGTATTCTCTGCTCTCCCACAAAGGTTTCCTTCTCTGCTCAGTGGTTTTGAGCGGGAGTTGCTGTGTGTGTCTGCAGTGCCAGAAAATCCCTGCGGTGGAGCTGGATGAAAGTGCCAGTGCTGGGAAAAGACTATGGCTAATCTGCTGTGAGGTAAGCCTGTCCATGTCTTCCAGTTACTCCAGCTCTCCCTGCCTCGACTCTGGTATCAGTGCGGGTCTGCGGAGGTTAATTGCTGCAGCGACGAAGAGGCCAGGTCACCTTCTGAGCAGGAAAAAAAGAAGTAATCATAGAGGACAGCTGAAGTTGAGCCTGAGATATTTTTCAGGACAGTTACTAATGGGTGGGGGAGGGGACGGGGGCAGGGCCTATCCTGACAAGTCCATGGGCCCAGGCGGGAACTGAGTCTGTGTTATGTCTATGGTCTCAGTGTTTTGTGTTGAGGTGACCCCGTGCACTCTGTCTGCAGCCCCTCAGACTGCTCTCTCTCTCACACACACACACACACACACACACACACACACACACACACACACACACACACACACACACACACACACACACACACACACACGCACACACAGCTTACGACAATACTCTGTTAAGTAATACAATACTTTTAAATACTTTTAAAAGACCTGGACATTCTATCTCTGTCTCTAGTTTCTGCACTTTCTTTCTCTCACTCTCCAGCTTTCATACATACACTCTCGCTTATCCATATACATGGACACATGGATCTGGGGACCCTTAAAGAACATACAATTATAAACACATGACTCCTAGACTCATGCAGTGTCTTTCTCTTTAATATATAGTAGACAAAAACAGCTGCAGAGCCTACCCAACAAAAGAATACTACATCAGGACACATTTACTTGAAGCATTCTACTCTCATCTCCAACCTCTCTCTCTGTCTCACACACACATACACACGCACACACACACACACACACACACACACACACACACACACACACACACACACACACACACACACACACACACACACACACACACACACACACACACACACACACACTTCAGGGACATGGCCATTCTGCATATCCTCCTGGCTCAGCCTTCCTCTCTGTGTGTGAAGGCAGAAGGGGTGAAAGGTGACTTTTCTCAGGGCTGCAGATTAGACCTCACATGACTGAGCACCTTTGTTAAAATGGCCCAGCAGAGAGGAAATGTCGCAGAGGTTTGCATGTCTGTGTCTACTGCGTCTAGAGGAAGGATCAGAGTCCCCTCCCCCAGCACTTCCACCTCCCAAAAAAAGGCAGTGTGTGTACATTAGTAATCAAAGTGAAGCTGCGCCCGGCTGCCGTGGCAATGGTTGCCATGTTTACTCATCAGACGGGAATTTTTTTAACTCTGTCTTATGCAGATAAAATGGGTTCCTTCATTTTAAACCTTGTCAGATGTTCTGGCCTTCAGAGAAACATTTTTATGGCTCAGCGTAAAACCTTGAACTTGTAGATGCCAAAATAGATTTAAATGGCCGGACAGTAGAATCAGCCACTTTGGCTGTGGCTAATTCCTTGATCTAACTTCAGTTTTGTGTCATTTATACAGATAAGACATTTTTGTTTTTAAAATGTTCACTTGAAAAGGACTTTGAATTTTATGAAACATTAGATTAAACATTTTAAACATATCCAGCTTAAATCTCTATTGCTGTATTCACTTTGTCACATTTAAGTGTGTGTAGACCTCACAGTGCTAGCTTCGGTCTGTACAAAATGATCATTTTGGGGGGGAATTTCCATTCAACTGCCTCTCTCATGTCTCCCATTACAGCTTGACAGAGTATGGTTTACTAATTCCTGAGGCATTTTGTAAGCTTGTACTAGTGCAGTTATCGCTATGGAAAATACAATTTAAATGAAGGAAATTTGAAATCAGAGAGGTGATAAATTTGGTTGTGCACCTGATGCTCCTGATGATTGGAATACTTTTTCATACATACTTTGTATTCCTTCATGCCGATTGTCAGATTGGTAAGTGTATCCCATTTGAGCAGTATAAATGTGGGGCATCACATGCTCATCAGCCACTGTCCAGTCAGGACCTTGTAACAAGTATATAGAGCATGCAGGTGCCCAGCTGACTTCAGAGAGAAGGCGAGGAATACCCAGCGAGACGGGGCCTTCCCTCCCTGGGTGATGTTGTGGTCAGCACTGCATGTTCCCTTTCTCTCCCTGTCACAATTAGTGCTGGCATGGTCAGTGATCAAGCTGGACTTAAGGGCGCACCACTACATTAAGCCTAAACTGGACCTGACAGTTGGGAGCCCCATGTTTCCACAGGTATTTGATTTGCTTTCACTTGTTTTACTGATGATACTTCTGCACTCAGCTACAGGTTAAATTAAAGTTAAACTGGCAATAAACTACATATGCAGCTTTTATTTGTAGCATGTTTCAATCAGTTCATTTGAGGCAGTTTGGTTAGTGTTTAGTGTCTGGTAATTTTCGGTGCTGTGAAACGTGCATACCTGAATGCAGTTTCCGTGAATGAGAGTCTGCACCATGTCTGCTCAGCTTTCAGCAGCCCTCCTGCCTCCTGCCACAGTACAGACCACACCCAATGCAGCTGAGAATGTCAAAGTAATTATTACAAATGTGAATGCAGACACTGTCAATAAGGTCAGGCACTCTGAAGAATGCTGGGAACATGTGACTCACTAAACTATGATATTTAAAATATGAATTTTAACCATTATCCAATGAAAAACTGCGAAGACCTCTTTTTAAGGGAACTACTTGTTTTATCTTCTTTCATCACTTTCAAAGCATTTTGAAACAATGCACTTTGTGCTATTCAAGGCAAGTGGGTCGCAGAGGAAAAATGAGAGGGCATAACAGTTCACCCCCACACAGTGTAACAATAAATGATAAACCACGGCAACCTTGAACCTGGGCTGAGGAATATCTGTTGGTAATGTTTGCATGACTTAAATCTCCTGTCATTTCTAAGACTCAGTTTGATAATAATTACTTGGATTTTTCTTAATATTAATAAATACCATTTGACAGTGAGTCCAATCAACCTTAAATTCAACCATTTCCACGTGTTAAACTCTTCTAGAGCTCATTTTGAGAAGATTCCATGAATGTTACTCATCATCCTGACTGTAGGCTGGAAAATAGATATCACAGTAACAAACCATAAAAATATCATCATGATATGTCCAAAAAGATATTCAATAACATGATATCACTTTACCACTCACTCCTATGTTTAAGTGTTGATGAATCTAGGCATAAGTAGGAATAGCATTTCTACCGAGTTGTAGGGGTTGGTAGATGAGGGCATTCTTCCTCTTTATCACACAAGAGACACCAGCGTAATGGAGTTGTATGGTCATCTCATTACTGAACGCTGAACTCACATACGACACTGTATCAGTGTCTGTGTACTCAGTGAGACACAGGAGCCTGTTATTAGTGTCCCCACTCTGTCAATAACAAGACAAAGGTCATCTTTTTTCTCCTCACTCTCAAGGTGTGACAGGTGGCGGTGATAAATGCAGGGCTGTGTGGGCTCTGAAGGCAGGACAAACAATGTATCAGAGCAGCTTCCTGGGAGTGGAAATAAAGCACACCAAACCAAACCAACAGGCAGGTGGTCCCCTGCCACAGCCTAGTGTTTAAAGTAATAGGAACCACAGGGACTCACAATCATATGCAATCAATTGATTTGATCTGGAATTAAGCAAGACTTTGCACAGTTTTGAATAGCATTTTTATTTCTGTACACCCCTGGGTCATAGAGACAGAAAGAGAGAGAGAGAGAGAGAGAGAGAGATAGAGAGAGAGAGAGAGAGAGAAAGAGAGAGGTCCCAAAAGTTCCCAAAATTTTAAATTCTCATTGGTGAATTCCAAAATTTAACACAATTTGATAAATTAAAAATACTTCTTGGCGAAGAGACCACCATAATTGAGTTAGCAGCTCAATATGTTTCTGCCTCCCACAATTTCAGAGAGGGTATAGGGTAGTACAGTTTATAGCCCTGCAGTCCTTGTTCTTTTTTAAATCTGTTCACTATGGGTAAACATGTTTGTGCTAGGGATGGTGAGTGTTGTTATTGTCTTTGTTCACTGTTGTTTGTATTTTATGCTTTAGCAACACAAGATTATCTTGTCATGCCAATAAAGCGCATTTGAATATGAATTTGAATTTGAATTTGAGAGAGAAAGAGACTTTTGACTTTATTTGACTAAAAAATAAAGATAACCTTAGGCCAGAAAAACATCAAACCCAAACCTGATCTGACCCCCGAGAAAGAAAAGTAATAAATGAATAAATAACAAAAAACCCACACCTCAATGTCTAACAACAAGCTCCCCACTCTGTCACCCACAGAGTGGGTCTTCAAAATGGCACCCTTTGCATACTCAAATATAAGATCAACCAATGAGCACACTTCCCTCTTATCTTTGGAATATTTCACCCCAAACGAAAACACAGGTTTTGAAAACTCAAACCCTGCATAGTCAAAAGCTCCACAACCTGAAACAAAGCAAAAAACCTTGGACATTCAACAAATAAATGGAAACAGTTTTCTACCACCAAGGAGAAAGGACAACTTTCAAAAACTCTCTGATCAAAGCAATTTATGGTGCTGTTGTCAGCTGTTATGTTGTGTAACACCCTCTATTGCAAGTCCCCAAACCTTTTGGGGAGGGGCCCCTTGGAGGGCAATTTCCAGGATAGATGATAGTCACTACTGACACCTAAGTGAGTCCTCCACCTTGTGTCTGGCTGCTGCAGTTGTTGTCTAAATGAGACCTTCACACAGAGTATGTAGAGTTACTTACTCTGTACACATTCCAAGTTGACCTCCCTCGGCCACCCATGCTCTCCAGTCTCCGGATCAAATCCAATAATAGGAGATGGAAAAGCACCCTGTCTGGAAAGGATCCCTGATCCGAACCCTTCTGTTAGGAACTGTCTATACTCAGTGGATAATGATTCCTTGAACCCAGTCAGAAGGGACTTTATTACCCAGACAGACTGATATCCAATGAGTTTGGCTACCTCCTCCTCAGTTTTCCAGTCAAACCTTTTTAAATCTAACAAATTTTGTGTCTGGGTTATCCCAGCTTCTACAAATCTCTTCACCGAGAGAGAGAGAGAGAGAGAGAGAGAGAGAGAGAGAGAGAGAGAGAGAGAGAGAGAGAGAGAGAGAGAGGGAGAGAGACCCTGCACACCCTAACTAACAAACATGTCAACCAAAATAATAGAGGAGTTGCAGTCTTAGTCCAACTCTTTCAAACATCTACAAAAAGGAATTGGCCACCATGTTGGAACAATCTGCAGTCCCTGGCCTCACTCCTCATGACGATGACACTGAAGTCAAATTCCTGCTCTATGCAGATGACCTGGTCCTGCTGTCACCCACAGAAAAAGGTCTTCAGCACAGCCTGGATCTGTTGGAGCAGTACTGCCAGACCGGGGCCCTGACAGTGAACATGAATAAGATGGGAGTCATGATAATTCAGAGGAAAGCCAGATCTCTGGCAAATAAGTTCAATTTTACTTTAGGTAACAGTGCCCTAGAACATACCACCAATTACACTTACCTGGGCCTAATTATCAGTGCGTCAGGGAAGTTTGACCTGGCAGTGAATGCATTGAAGGAGAAGGCACACAAGACTTTCTACACCAAAAAGTGAAGGCTCTACTATTTAAACCCATCTATTAAAATTTGGATTAAATTTTTTGAAAGTATAATTAAACCAATTGCTCTTTATAGTAGTGAAGTGAGGGCTCCATTATCAAACAAAATTACACCTAATGGGAAAGACACCCAATCCCTGTATGTAGAATTTTTAATGTAGAATTAAAATTACAAAGAAAAACTCCAAACAATTCATGATGAGCAGAATTAAGCTTTTATCCATTGATTACTGATATACAAAAAAGGGCATTAAAATTGTGGGTCCATCTAAAAAATAGTAATACAAACACTTCACCATAAAGCCCTGCTATATCAAGAGCAGAACATAGAAAAGAGTCCCCTGAAACTCACTGAACACAACATCACCATTGATCAGCTTCAGGACAGCACCTCAGCTACACTTCCAGTCATAGTAAACCAAATTGTCATAACATTAAAAAACTCTTATTTGGACAGAATGAATTGCTATTGGGCCCTAAAAAGAAAATATGAATTGGCAGAATATCTCATAAATATTAAAAATATAAAACAAAGAAAGATCCTGACCAAATATAGGTGTCAGTGACCACAGCCTGCCCATTGATACAGACAAACCTGGCTGGCCAGAAAGGACAGGCTGTGTGATCAATGTAAGAGCAAAGAGATAGAGACACCGATTCACCTTCTTTTACACTGTACATAATTATGATCAAGAAAGAGAAGTATTCTTAAAAAATATAAACATTGTTTTCCCTAACTTTCAAAATGGAGAGATATGGAAAAATCTTCTGTAATTCTGGGAAAAGGGCCTACAGCCCAACAAGCAGCCAAATAAGCAGCCACTTGTCATAGCATAAGGGACAGGAAGTGGACAAACTGTATAAATAATGTATTTGTGTATGTATGTGTATTTATTTTTTCTTGTCTTTGTTATATTTGTTTATTTTAAGCATTGTAATTCAAACTTTGCATTGTTGTTATATGTTATTCCTGTGATTTTGTATGTTGCTTTGGCAATATGATTGTAGTTGTCCTGCCAGTAAAGCATAGAGAGAGAGAGAGAGAGAGAGAGAGAGAGAGAGAGAGAGAGAGAGAGAGAGAGAATGAATACAGGACAGTTCCTCTCTTGTTGATTTATTGACTCCAAGGAAAGGATCAGAAAAAACAAATCTCTGCCTAAGCCATTGTACTGTGGTGTGATTATTATCCCAGAGTAAGGAAATGAAGCTGACGATACTTGCCTTGTCTGTTATTTTCACCCCTTGTGTTATGATGCAATAATTTCAACCTCTGCAAAGTTGACAGAGTGATGTGGGGTAATTTTTGAGTGGGGAGAAGTTGACAAGGCTGGGGTCAAGTGACATCCTGTGGGTGCTGAGGGATGAGAAGCAGTAGATATGTATTCTTGAGGAGGTGGGGCCCACTGGGCCTTCTCTCTTCATGCCAGTGTTATTCTTTGCACGTCCGCGAGTTTGCAAGGGTCCGCTAGGGCCCACGTGATGCAAATTTCATCATCAGAGGGTGTATGCAAGGCTCTGTGCGCATACACATACACATACACTACACTGGAAAACCAAGAACAGGCACCAATGGAACATGTCCTCCAAGCAGCCTCTAAGTGGACTAGAAAGTAGTATTATAAGAACAACTACGTGTCTGTGGTGTCCGCAGCTGTTCGCAGCTGTGCGTGTGTGCGTCCACAAGTGAGTAAACCGAGCCTTGAGTTCCCTGCACTTCTTGGACTCCTGGGCATCCCTGAGACTCCACAATGCATTTGTGGTGCACTGAGCTCAGTTCATGCCATAAAAGTGCTAACAGCGTGGATTACCGAGGGTGGGTGTACTGTTGGATGACTTGGGGGTAACAGAGGTCAACATTCCAGAACTCTCTGAGATGTGGATGGACAAGACATCCAGAGGAGAAAAGAAGCCTTTTTGCTATAAGCCTGTCTTTTCAGGGTCTCTCAGAACATATCCGGCATACTGTACTGCAGAGAGCTGCACTGCTGCAGCAGAAGCACTGCTGTAACTTGATTTTCTGGCTGTGCAGGTGTTGTTTTCCATGGCCTCTCCTAAGCAGAATTTTTTGAGTTGACTCTTAAACTCACATAAGCCTGTGGGCCTAGTGTGCATGTAATTTTTGAACCTGTCTGTGCTGTGACTTCATGAGTTCCAATCCCTACATGTCCTAATTATTTCCCACTGCTGTTTGGGGAAGGCCTCCTCTTTATCTCTGCTTGTTCACATTAGTCCGCTGAGACGGGGCTCAGTCACTTTGCACTGCGGAGACCAGCGTAAGTGTGCTAACCCCAGCACACAGGTTCATGTGCTGTTTCTGCGGCAGGAACAAGCTCTGAGAGGGACCCCATTTCAGCTCCATGAGAATCCCCCGCTGCAAAGTTTGGAGAGGGATGACAAACCCTCAGACCAAATTCAAACCTAGGTGTAGCAGTACAGTTGAATTTTTTTTCTGTTTTTAAGTGCAAATTAAATAAAGAAATAACTTTTATACTAGACATACAGTACAGTACATTTCTTCAGCAGTTACCAGTGTGGGTCGGGACCTTCTGGTGGGCCGAGAGAGGAGAGAATATTTTCCAAGCATGTTAAAAGGAAGTAGAGGCAGAGAGTATTCTTAGCATTCCTTTGTTTCTGTCTTTGGTCTGATGCAGGTTACTGTGAAGCAGTAGGGAGGGGGGGCACAGGGAGTTAATCATGCCTGTTGAGGTTTAGGATCGTTTGAACATGCCTGGGAGGTAGCCACGGGTCGGTGTGTTAGCTCCTGCACCCAGTCCCCGCAGGCACACTTTGTTCTCAGCATTGGCCCTGGGTTCAGGGCAGGACTTATCTGACTGTTTCTCAGAAACCCCATGCCCCACGCCCTCGCCCATGAGGGACAGTCACATGCTTGACCTGTTCGACGGGCCGGGGCCACACCCTCTGCATACCTCTTATTCAACCCACCCGTCTCTTGGCTTTGTATGTTTGACATTTGATCGTAGGAGCCGTCAGGCAACTGGGATAAAGTAAACACGGACGGCCTCGCTCAAGTTCCTGCATGGCCTGGTCTCCAGTCTGAAAGCTGAAAACAGTGACTTTGCACTATTTATTTGCTCAGCCTCCTGTTTAAAGGAATAAAACTGATTGGAAGTCCTGTCATTAGAGTGCATCACCATTGCTATTAAACATTCATCTCGTAGATTAAAAAGAGGAAAGCCTTTTATGTCCCTGAACTTGCACACTGGAAACAATTACCTAAAAATAACAAAATTATCATAACTGAAACGGTGCCTGCCAAGGCAAAGGCCAAATAATTAGTTTGAGAAGCTGTGTTTTCATTGCGTGCACCACACAGGCAGATTGTTTAAATTACCTTTCTGTGTTTCATCTGGACGCTTTGTAAACAGGAGACTTAAGTTTGGTGCAAAAAAGCTGTGAAAATTCCCCAGCAAATTATTTCTTACTCTACTCCCGTCTTAATTTTTCCACAGTGGTTTTCTCCCTCATTTCTTCCTTTCTTCTTCTTTTTTTTTAAAGCTCATTAAATTTTAGATGTAATGACCGTTTAATGAGAAGAGCTGAAACTAAACAAACCTGATTTTTCATTTATAGATTCTTCCCGCTTTCCTCTTTCCCCTGCCCTTGTTTACAATGGAACGATTCCGGACCTGATCGGCACCAGTCTCCCGCTGTATTCTAACCTTTCCCGTCTCAGGGTTACAGTGGCTGGGCTGCTTGAGTGCAATGCATGATGGGAGAAGCCTGTGATCCCTGGTGTCAGTCAGACAGTATTTTCCTCAGGGCAGATCTGTCTTAACCAAACAGTTCCTTGTGACTGACATGGTAGCTCCTTTGCTCCACGTACACAAGTCACAAGGTTTGCAAATCTGCTCAATGGGGAAGTGCCCGTAAAATGAATTTTGTAGTACATTTTGTCATTGAATAGGGCTGGAAAAATACAGGATAAAGGACACAACAGTCATGAGATGACTTTTGAGATGAGGATTTTATAAGTGACCTTTGGCAAATCTTTGCTATCAGGAGTATCAAACTCAAGCACTGGTGGATCACAGTGTCAATTTTTGTCATTTTCTTTCAATCAGCTGCCCATTGAAACCTTGGAAAAAAATATGTTAGGACTCCTTAGCCAATCAATGAATTGAATAAATCCACAGAAACACCAAAAACAAGCATCATGGCTGGAGTCTTACCCAACTAAACACAGATGACTTGCCCCCAGTCCACCTCAGTGTGATCATACAGCACAGTGAATTAGATGTATGTACAACCTATTTGATCCTGGGGAGCATTTTGTTCTCTTGTTTTTTGTTTGCACTCGCATGCATTCAAGCACTGTAGTGAATTAGGGATTAGTTGGGATAGGTCAATTGAAGAAATTGCCATGTTTACCTGATTCCAGGACAGTGTGATTGGTTGACATGATCAGAAGTTGACAAGGATAGTTTCCCCATCTCAATTTCTCAATTTCATAGACATAACAGGAGAGGAAAAACTACTCACTAACTTCGAGCTGAGAAACGAAAAGTAGAGTCAGAGGACAACCGCACTCAGCAAGTTCTCAATTCAGAGAGGGGCATTGTGGGAAAACAGGTGTTCTTAGGGAATACTGAGAGGGGCATTGTGGGAGTTGAGCTGGTGATGGTGGTAGCACCCAGGGGCCAGGGGCTTCAGAACAAACAAAGGGAATTTCCTGCAGTGCCTCAGGATCATATTGCAGTCGCCAGGGACACAAGGCTCTGGCAGGTCAAGTGGTTAGTCCAGCGCCTCACAGCGCTGTGATCTGAGCTGACCCATGACTCCCAGAGCACTTTCAGACCCTGTCACAACACTTTCACAAACCTCTGCCGGAGACCGAATAGGTAATGGCTGTAACCATAGTAGTAATTATATCATTGTTGCTATTTAATTCAATATTTCTTCTGTCATTTCCAAGTGTATACAGTTGTTTAAACCTTATAAATAAATAAATAAATACATAAATAAATAAATAAATAAATAAATTCATAGCCCAGTTGAAATATACTAATACTAATAATGAAATCGAGAGACAGAAGATGACTGGGTCATAGTAACTCAGAGACGAGCACAGCACACTATGCATGTTCTCCCTCTGTCTATGGTTAATAACTGAATAATAATGCCCCTGATTAGCTTTCCACCATTTGTGGAGGCAAGGGCCAGAATATTGGCCTCTCTGGTTTTCTGTCACCGACACTTCAATAGTATGGCAGACTCTGTGTCTGTGACAAGAGACCATTCATTACCCTTATCCAGCCACCCCCGATACATTTGCACCCCTCTCCTTCTCCCCTTCCTGTTCGATGGGCCAGTCCAGCCCCAGGGCCAATCCGCCAACAGTGGGCTGGGTTCCACTGGGCTCTTTATGTGTGTGAGAGGTGGCCTGCACCTACACCAGGTTGGTCATTTGGTTGGCGGCTAATTGATTTGGCTTGTCAACAAAGGCATCATCGTCCGGCAAGCGACTGTACCGCGTTGTTCTCAGACACAGCTGCTACCATACAGTGCCGGAGGTTTTCCTGGAGGCAAAAGGCAGACCTGTGCTCTGTTCTGTCATAACATGGCACACAAACAAACAATGAAACAAAACAAAAAAACAAAACAAAACAAACAGAGAAAAAGCTCTAAAGGACCAACAGAAGCCAAAAACAAAAGCTTGGGTTCAATAAAAGAAAGGGGGCTTCTTTAATTATGCTGTGATCTGTCATCTGTCCTGGGCTTTTGCCTGAATGCTGCATGGTGCATGGTGACAATAGGCCAGTCTTATGGCACAGCCAAGCATGCCGATTGGCTGGCCTTTCTGTCAGTCAGTCAGCCTCCCTAACACAGGTGTGCCAGTGTGTGCCAGCTGAGGGCTGGCACTGGTCTGTGTGAAAAAATAACAGGATAAAGCAGGGATAGATAAGGGAAGAAGGATCTGCTTATCTGTAGACATTCCCATATAATGTTGCAAGTGAAAGATTTGCATAATATACATATGTCAGCCTACATATATGTGCATGAATACATGTGTATGTGTCTGTGTGTGTCTGTGTGTATG
The DNA here is from genome assembly GCA_022829145.1 of Albula goreensis. Classification (NCBI taxonomy): domain Eukaryota; kingdom Metazoa; phylum Chordata; class Actinopteri; order Albuliformes; family Albulidae; genus Albula; species Albula goreensis. The sequence goes on from CM040750.1 coordinate 30,836,713, forward strand.
TGTGTGTGCATGTATGTGAGTGTGTCTGTGTGTGTATCTGTGTATGTGTGCGTTTGTGTGTGTGTGTGTGCGTGTTTGTACATGTGTTTGTGTGTGTGTCCATGTGGATGTCTGTATGGGTACGTTTATGTATGTGTGTGTGTGTATGTGTGTATGTGTGTGCGTTTGTGTGTGTGTGTGCATGTTTGTACATGTGTTTGTGTGTGTGTCCGTGTAGATGTCTGTGTGGGTGCGTGTATGTATGTATGTATGTATGTGTGTGTGTGTGTGTGTGTATGTGTGTGTGCATGTTTGTACATATGTTTGTGTGTGTGTCCGTGTAGATGTCTGTATGGGTGCGTGTATGTGTGTGTGCGTGTATGTGTGTATGTGTGTGTGTGTGTGTGTGTCTCTGTTTGTATGTGTGTGTGTGTGTGTGTGTGTGTCTGTGTATGTGGTATACAATACACAGTATCCTGTAAGTGTCAGCAGGCTCTCAGCAGGTGGGCTGTAGGCCTTTCCTCAGGCAGAGAGAGTGGTGTAAGGACAGCTCCCTGTGTGCAGGCAGGAGCAGGATGTGGCTGGAGCTCCTCAGGTCCTGACCTGCTGTGCTCTCAAAATCTGAGAGGTCCTGACTGCTGCCGGGTGGCTTGGCATGGACCCGTCTTGTGTTGGGTGAGAAAATCTGGATTAAGAGTGGGCTTAAACTCTCCCACCCAAACAGGCAATGCAGATCCACAGTGCTCCTGGGTGTGAAAGCAGCACTGGGCCTGAAGTGAAACACATGCCAGGGAGATAAACATTTCAGCCAGACACAAGGGTGTGCTTGCTGTGTCCATGTCTCTGTGTGTGCGTGCATGTGTGTGCGTGTGTATGTGTGTGACAGTGACTCCTACTGCTTAATTACAAGCTAAAAAAACAAACTAAATAAACTGCAATTACCCTCCACCTCTGTGCGCTATGTCCCCTCCCTAAACACAAAATGAGAAGACACCATTCCCATAGTACTCAGTACAGAGTGACCACAGCTCACTTTGTCATTGTCCTCAATATGCACCTCTGATCACAGAACTTGAGTTATTGTAGGATTTTATGCACAATTAAATGGTCGTGTGTGTGAGTGTGTGTGTATGTGCACAGCATCATAGTGCTATGTATGTATGTTTCATCTGGGTTGATAGGTATTAGTGTCTTTGTGAGTGCGTATGTGTGTGTCTCTGTGGCTGTCTGTGCTCTCTCCTCTCTCTCTCTGTTGTATCTTCTCTCCAGTGTGTCCCGGTGGCGCAGGGACATGGCTGGGGCTGGCGTCACAGGGAGGTTGGGCAATTATCTGCTTGGGGACCCGGGACGTGTGTCCATGGCCACCGGCAGCTCAGCTGCTTTAGCTGATGGCTTTTAAAAGCGCTGCAAGGCCACGGCCCGATTACCGGTCACTCGCAGTAAGCCGCTGAGGGCGGACACATGACACCACGCTCCTGCTTTTTCCCCCTCTTTTTTTCCACCCTGCCTCTTTAGCCAGTGTACCCTTGCAACGCCTTGACAAGGTTATGCCAGTGTGTTCTGAGTATCTATTGATTTCCACCATCAAAGATCCCTCCAGCGAGGGAGGGGGTGGGGGCTGGGGGGCTGGAGAAGGTGGTGGTGGTGATGAGGAGGGAGGATGGGGGTGGGTTTGCTGCCTCAGATAACACTCTGTCTTTATTCTTTAACTCCTTCCCCATCACATATCCTGTCCTTGGCGCAGCAGTGACTGCTTTTTCAAGGCTTTCTGTTTCACGTGTACGTTTTCCTCTGTTAACATAATGCCATCATCAACCTTCATGCTAGTCTAATTCCTCTGCATCCGGTACCTATGAACATGAGTACATAGCACACCATGCTTATTACTGTCCTGCAATTAAGTCCATTTGTGTTCGATCGAATGTTCAATCTGAGGTTTTCTGGCCACAGCTGGGCTTGGATGAATCTGCAATGATGTGGCTGGGAGACTGTGGCCACTCTGCGGTGGGGGGTGCAGACATGGGGCACCTGCCGGTAGACGCTCTCCATGAAGAAGGGAAGGAGTGTTTCATGATGATTCCCTAAGCGCTGTCCAGCAGCAGTCAGAACACACAGTCAATCCACAATTCCCAACCAGGGCCTCCATTCACATACTGTAACAGAATAGGAGAGCTGATCTGAGATCAGTTTTACATTTTATCTTCTAACGGATAAGGTTATGCATGTACACAGAAACCTGATTCTAGATAAGCACTTCTCCCCTGAGATGCTTAGTGAATATGAACCCTGACTGTAACCAGGGCCAGTGTGTGCGAGTATGTGCATCAATACATCCACCTACATATTCTACACAACTTTAAAACCTCGACCGAGATCTTTAACCGACTCCACCCAAGCACACGGTTAAATATCACAGCCGGGTGTAAAGGTGGGTGGAAAACACTGTCGCAGCGTGTCTTCTTTTGATGGTCCCAAAAAAAGAAAAAGGATTTCATTCCTAGATTTAGAAATTATTCATAAGATTTTTTTTGCCTCACGAAATCATTTAGTGTTAGGAGGGGAAAAATGAGATTTTATTATGCGGTTGCTTATAAGTGACTCCCACAACAGACAGAGCAACCGAATGGCCTAATGCCAAGGCCAATTGAGAAGCATCGTTAGAAGCCAGGGGGTAGATTTTCATAAATTATTCATCATTATACAAAATAATCCTTAGCAGGATTGGAAAAGGGGCTGGGGCGACAGTTGGGTTGAGTTGGGGGTGTTTGAGGATTAGATGTAAATATGCCTTTTATAGTCCAACAGTCCTTTCAGAATAAGGATATTTATATCGGCCGTAATCTTTAAAGACAATAATAATCATGAATGGTAAATAAACGCACAGCATGAATATAGCCTCTGTATAAGAGCTCTTCTCACAGGAGCTGTAGACTGGGTGACATGGCTGCTGTGAATAGAGGCTTAGATGGGGATGGGAGTGCACCCTGCTGGGAGAGTAACCGGCTCAGCGCTCGCCTGTGACCCTGCACCCCCCCAAACCCTGTCCTGTCCCAGACAGACCAAGGATCCCCTCCCGGCCTGTGAGTCCAGACACACACTTTGTCATGGTCAAGTGTGGGCCAGACATGCACACATAAATGCACACACTCATGCATATATACGGAATCATACACACACACACACAAACACACAAACAAGCTCATGCTTATAATATACACTCACACATGGAGATTTATACATGCACATACTCTCTTCCACAATTGTTAGTTCTTGGTGGGAGAGAGAGAACCCTACAAATTGTGATGTAACGGTCAGATGTGAGCCTCATACACACAGACACTGGCTCATACATTGACCTCCCTATGCTCCAATTGTTTCTCTCTGTCTGGGGAGCCCAGCTCTGCCTTGAGTTAATGTGTACTATTCTCCTGTACAGGAGCAGCTGGTGGACTTCTTACCTGTGTGATGAAATTGGGATAGTTTCTCACAGCTTACATGAGATGAAAAAACAAAAGAGCAAATAAAATGACAACACATGCATGTGCAAAGGAGATGAGATGGAAATGAAAGTGTGGAGATGGATCCAACTAAATTTACTTCATTGGTTGTTTACTTAGCTACATGGACATTCTTGTTGCTGTTTACTTTACAGGTCAGAGGGGAGATGGATGATTGTGTGTGTGTGTGTTTGTGTGTGGGGAGGGGAGCAGAGACAAGAGTTGCCCCCATGGAGAGTCTCAGACACCCCAGGGGTTTTCCCACAATGCTCAGGGAAGGAGAAGGGGCCAGCTGGATCTCTGATCCTCTGTCACCCTGCCCCCCACAGCCCACTCACACCCCTTTTACCCCCTCTATCCTGAGCCTCCAGTTTGTGCCCTTCTGAAAAACAGTCCGCAGCTAAATTGGCAAGCTCAACAAATAACCCTAGCTTCCAGCACCATCAGCAGTAACAACTGTCACCATGCACCAAATGAAACAAATTTCATTACAAAAAACAATGAAATAGCCCCCAAACAAACAATTCTCTACTGTAAGCATGGTATACTTTCTCCCTGAAGATGGGAGTTGTCAGGGTTTTGCTGCTTTGACAGCAGTCACCAATGTCAGCCCAACTCACAGCAGGGACACCTGGAGGAGGGGCTTTGGAGGGTGGGGCGGGGCAGACAGGACACCTGGCCAGGGAGCAGAGGGCAAGAAGAATAAGCATTTGGTTCTGAAAGCAGGATTAGAGACACATTATTAAGATCAAAACTGAAAGGTTACAAAAACACTCCTTCATTGGCCCACTGTCTGATCTATCTGATACAAAGGCAGAGTTAGGAGAGGTCAGCCATTAAAATCACTTCAAAAACTGCTTCTGTTTAAGGTGGAATTCAGACAGACCTATACATCTTTTAAGGTGGAAGGGGACCATCCTCCACAAGAGAGCTGAAAAGTTGTTCTTTTTCACAGCTGCAGATTAAACTGATTTAGGAGACATCTGCTAAGTATTTAATCCACTGTCTTGTATCTACAGTTCAGCTGAGAGGACTGAAAATGTCCTTTAAATTTTCCTCTAATGCAAATTAAAACTATAATTTATTGAAGCTGTCAGTTGAAAATGGATAAAAACATAAATACTGTTATATCTATCTGTCTCTTCAAATGATTAGACAAGAGAGTTGGAAGATCTCACCTGTGATTTTTAATAAAATTTCTTTCTGATTTTTTCACATTTCAGTAAGAGGCAGAATCGTACATTTCATTTTAAGCCTGGGTGTTCTTTGACTGTTCATATCATACTCAATGCAGTATAAAGTTTATATTATTATTGTATATTATCATGGTCAGGTCGTCCATTTAATAGGGGAGACAAAGACAGATGGGTTAGACCCTTTTTCAAAGGCCTAGCTGAATCGTATGTCATTACAAAATTGACAACCAACAAGCACCAAGTTGTCTGGCTTTTAAATGACATTTGTTTCATTTTTGTAAATTAAGTTTTCACTTTTGACTGAGATCATGTGAACCAACAAACAATGGATTTGCGAGGCCTTCATTTGAAACCATTGCAATATTTTTTCATCCATGTGATTTTCTCTCCCCTTTATTTTTTTCAGTTTTTTTGTTGAATTAGATTTTTTTTCTTATTATTTCTTTGCCAGTGCAATGACTCTGTGAAGCAGTCCAATCATCACTAGAAGTTGCTTGGTTATGGACAAAGAGGGGCTCTGATGGTGATGGAAGAGAGAACAAGGAGGAGGTCAAGCTATGCCTGACACCTTTCCAGGAAACACTACCTCCCTCTCAGCCAGCAGGAGAGGATCGAGTGAACGAAGAAAAGATTCAAGGTTGTCCTTTGTAAAGAGATCAGAGGAACTGAAGACCTGACCCTCAGATGGGGCTGCACTCGTTGGCCTGTCCTTCCAATTCAGTCATTCAATCCAGTAAATTCAATTCATAACCTTTCAAAGCGAGAAAAATAAAGATTAAGTCAAACCCTCAGAGTCAGGGGTCACTTCGTGGAGAGTATTCTTGATTTCACTAATTATGACAATCACAGTAGTGGTAAAGGTAGTGATAGAGATAGTGGTGGTGATTGTAATGGGTGGAAACGAAAGGTATTTAATGTAAGTGCTGAGAGAGAGAGAACTGAATTGAGATTGAGGGAGGGAGGGAGGGAGGTAGGGAGAGAGAGAGAGAGAGAGCGAGAGAAAGAGAGAAAGGAGAAGCCCAAGCAATGATTGTATTTTGCATATGAATGAGGCTTTCTCCACTCTCCCCTAAAGGTAGCCCCCTGTCTCTGTCTGAGTGGGGCGATCGCCAGGCTGGGACCCCCGTTACTGACCAGTGCATATAAATCTCAGGCAGTTGAGGTGGGGGGCGATACAGGGGTACAATGTGTGAGCTGTCAACACTTCCCCCTTTCCCCCATCCATCCCCCTTCACCCCCTCTCCCTGTCTCCCCCTCGTCCCTGCTCCACCTCCCTCTCTGTCTGGCTGACGTAGTTGCGTGTTAAGTGCTGTTGAATAATAGTGACCTTTAATAAAGGAGAGGATCCTGAGACTCCTTTCCCAGACACGCACTGACCTTTCAAACCAGACGGGGGCGAGGGGGCGGGGGCAAGGGGTGGAAGAGGGGTGTGTGGGGTGGAAAGGGGGGGTTGGTGTTGGGGGTAAATTGTGGACTTTGAACCGGGCAGTTTTGGCTGTCCTGCTGTGTGTCTGTTTGTTAGGGCATTCTTTTTGTCTTTCTCTCTTTCTCTCTCTCGCTCTTTCTGTCCCTATTTTTTCTTCACTGTGTCACAGGGAGCATTCTGTATGCAAAGAGGTCTGGACTGCCCAGCTCTGAGCCTTTGCAAATCAATTTGTCTGTGAAGGCGAACATGTCGGGGCAAAAGATGGTTTGGTAAGAAAATGCACCTCTCTCTAGCTATCTATCTATCCATTTGTCAGCACCGACTTTGGCACTCCTGTCAGACAGAACACAATTAATGGGTTAACAAAAAATACAATTAAAACATTCACCTCTGCCTTTAACTATAATCATTCCCCCAAAAACTCGCCAACATCATTCTACAATTGTATGGAAATGATATGTCATCTCTTTTTTGGATTCCTAAATAGATGTGGGTTGCAATCTCCCTTTTGTTACGGTCAGAGCAAGACAAAACAACAATGTACTGTACCAATGTGTAATGAATGCCTATTGTCAAAACACACCGGACTGTGGGGGTTGGGGGGGGGGCCTAGGCTGGGGGCACTGAGGGGGCTGGGGGGTTCGAAGTCTGTGAAATTCTGAATGGAAGATAAGGGTTCTCGCTTCTGGCATTCAAGAGACAGTGAGTGAGAGAGAGAGCGAGAGAGAGAAAGAAAAACACATTTCAGCTGGCACAGATGCTGAAGGTCATAGGGCATGTTTAACGTTATTTCCCAAATATCTGTTTCTGGGAACAATTACAGAGCTATCAGAATTGAGGGGGGACCTGGTCCTGAGGCCTATCTTTGCCTGGTGTATAAGGCATGGAGCGTGGGACAGTTTTTCAGACCTGGGCCAAACAATTATTAAAAATAAAAACTCTGGTCAAATTTGAAAGCACTCCTATAGACCCTGAGAATTAAAATCAATTAAATGTGTTTCTGATGAAAAGGAACGATCCTACGACAGAAATTTTTTGTTCTGAAAATTTAATAAAATAGTGGTTTCATTTAAAATTGTTGGCAACCTGCAGGAGTTTTACAGGTGCAATAAGGGGGTAACTCTTCTTGTCTTTTTTTCAGCCTCTTTATGCACTTGTTCACAGAGGAGGGGCTCACTGTGGGCTATCTGCGTCGCTCTCTGTTGCTGTCTCAACATCTGCTGTCTGGGAAACCTGTTTCTCACTTCTTTGTCTTTTTCTCTTCTCTCTCTGTTTTCCTTTCATTCAGCTGGTGCTGATGTGATGAGCCAGAAGACAAATTGCTTTCCTTTTATTCTAAAACAGCATACAATGGGAGAAAAGCTCCTTCACGTGTTTTCTTTAATAATTGCAATTTTCTTGCTTGCGGGACATTAAATGGAAGAATACAGATAAGCACAATGCCATACATTTTGGAGAGTATTGATCTCCAATGTCCTTTCTTTTCAGCATCCCCACTCAATTTTCCCCGCACCCCCTTCTGTTTACCCAACTCATTCAGATTTCCATGTGTGCACCAGAACCTTGATCAATACCTGTCCCCCAATGAGGCCCCATCTAGCTAAAATTCCCCTTGTGCCCCGCAGTATAATAAGAGTCTGGGACCATGGTGGGACAGGCAACCCCAGCAATCAGGCTTGGCCCCCTGTCTCGCTGGGGTTACAGCTGGGGGTCGTAGGTCCAGTATCTGATGCACAAATCAATCCCCAAAACATGCTGGTCAACAAAAGATGTGTGTGAATGTGCATGCACACATTTGTGATTGTGCCTGTATTTGCAAATATGTGTGTGTGTGTATGTGTGCATGTGTGTGAATGCAGGTGTGTTCACATATGTGTGTATATATTTTTACATGTGCGTGTGCATATGTGTGTGAATGCGTGTGAGGCAGTGTGAAAGGTTTTGCTTGTATGGATGCATGCATGTGTGAGATTGGCCCTCTTTCAGATGAGGCTCTGCTGGACAGAATTAGCTCTTATTAAGTAGTAATTGGCTAAAAGTTTCCTGGCACAGAAAGCAGAGCCTTGGCTCTGTCCCAGGCCTCCTGCAGTCTGACACACCTCACCTGGGCTGCTGGGAGGGGGCTCGGCGGAAGGGGCGAGGAAGGGGGTACCCAAATTCTCCAGATGCAATGTCCTGTAAGGCAGAAAATGCATTTTTGGATGTTTTTAGTGGTCTATTGTTCAAACACTTCACTAACTGATCATCCACATCAAATGCTTTAAAGGAAGGGGGACATAAACACTCTCCTAATCAACCCAATGTAACAATGTGTCTAATCGTTACTTTCCTTCAATAAGAAGAGAAAGCTATTAGGGGATTTTTTTCCAGTGGTATATTTCTGAATAAATCTAACCCCAAACAAAGCACTGGAGCACTAGAAAAAATATATGAATCCCAGAAAAGCAGAAAAATACCAGAAAACATGTAAATGTGTCAGTTGTAAAATAGTGGGAGAGAGATCTGGAACAGCAGTCCTGTGCTTACCAGAGAGTGGAGGACCAGCAGACCCCATCATCCAATCATACCCGTCTCACGACAATAAGAGCCCATGCTTGAATGTAGATAAATTCACAGGATCAACGCAATACAAGGACAGGGTTTACTTCCATGTGTCAGTGTACTGTCGTAGCCATCTTTCAATCCTGCATCTCAGACAAGACCATGGACTTCACCTTCTATCTCACCCTTAGTTTCATTTCCTCTTCTCACTCTGTCTTAATGCCCTGTTCAACTTTAACTTTTATCCATTCCAAAGCCAATACAGTTGTTTGTTAATTGTCAAACAATAATGCCAGTTGAATACTACCTCCACCACTCCTACTACTACTACTACTAATAATTATGATAGTCCAGTCAGCTTGGCCCACTTTAGTAGTTGCCTTTGGTGGAGGCAGGGAATGGTGAACGTATTTTTATCTGCCTTTAACAGTGGTCACAGCTCTGAGACTGCACACGTATGGGACAGGTGTAATTGGGGTCTGAATGCTTAAGGAGATGATGGATACCTGAATCCCTGCTTCTTTGAAGTTTTTTTGTGTTCACCAAAAGCAGCAAAGCAAGGCCTGTGAATTCTTGTCTTTCATGCCCTCGCTCTCCCCATGGTCGGTGCATCACTTGTGCCCTGGTTTGACTTTGCGGTGTATCACGTAAGCCTTAGATTATCTTTATCCCTTTCTCTCTCTCTCCTTCTCTCTCATTCTCTATTTTACTTAAGCAATCCCAGGAATACATTTCTAATCAGACTTAAGGAAAAAAGAGAAGAAAAAAACGAAAGGAAGAGAATCGCTAATTGAGACTAGGGATTTCTCATGATCTGGGCTCAGGCTGTCTGTATTTAGTGCTCACTGAAGTCACCCCTCATTTGAATTCTTTTATCTAAGGAGGAAAAAAAGTAGTCCATTCTAATTTCCACTGAAGCTTTGCAATTTTTCAGAACTATCCCTGTCTTTAAGTCAATCATGGTGCCTTCTGGATTTATACACCCCCTCCATCTCTCCAAAAATGAAAAAAAAACAACTGTTCTCCAGTGTTTATGTGGGTGAACAACAATACGTAGGTCTCTCAGAAAAAGAAATATGTAAAATGTAGCCGGGTTCACCATCTGACACTAGCATCTTTGTGTGCTTTCCTGCTTTGTTGTTGTCTGAGGGAGCGAGCAGCGTGGTTTGAGAGAAATGTCAGCTTATCTTTGGAGAGAGACCTCAGCTTTGACCCCAGCTACCCACTGACGATGGGGATGCGATACAGGCTCCGTCACTTATGACCGCTCTCCGGGACCACAAACACCCAGCATTCCCACACACTTACAGAACACACACACACACACACACACACACACACACACACACACACACACACACATGCAGACTCTATAACTAATACATGCACAGGGACAGGGATATGCAGTAGCAAAGCTTTTCACTCATAAATGGCAAATATATTTACACAAAATTACATACAACCAGTCCATATGCATATACTTGCGAAAATACACGAGCATGCATACATGCAGACACGCACATACTCTGCCACGTTTGCACTCTTACAGAAGACATCAGCAGAAAATACTTAAACATGCACATGTGTGTGTTAATATGTGTTGTGTGTATGTGTTAATGTATGTATGCCTGTCTCTGTGATTGTGATTGTGCATTTGTGATGTTTGAGTGTGTGTCTGTGTGTGTGTGGGTGTGTGTGTGTGTATGTTTATGTGACAGTGCATGTGTCTGTGTTTTTTGGTTGTATTTGTGTGAGGGAGTGTGTGTTTGTGTGACAGTATGTATGTCTGTGTTTTTTGGTTGTATTTGTGTAAGGGAGTGTGTGTTTGTGTGTGTGTTTGTTTACCTGTTTTTGTGTTTGTGTATGTACTCATATAATGGTGTGTGTATGTGTTTGTGTTTGGGGGAGTGGACTGGTCCATCATGGGGTGGGGGTGATTATCTGAGGTCTGCAGGGTTTTGGGTGTGAGTGAAGAGAAGAGGGGGCCAGGATGATAAAGACAGGGTCTGGTCATTCTTCAGCAGTTGTGAGACATGTATGGAAGGTTGGCCGTCATGCTCAGATAAGTGGCTTCATGGAAGTGTAGGCCCTGCCGTTTTGCTTTTTTTTTTTTACATTTCCTGTGGCTGGTTACTCAAGAGGCCCTGGTCAGCCATGTCAGAGTGATAAGAATATGTGGGCTTAGTTTACCATAAGACATAATTGTGGGGCAGTAAAAAGGGGAAAAAGGATGACAGAAAGACAGGTTCTCTCCTCTACACAAAAACTGACAATTTCTCTGTGACCTTCCGTATATGACAACCATGAGCAAGGGAAGGGGGTCTTTAAATTCATAAGTTGCTGAAAGCTGTGGAAAATTTTGATAATCCATGCTAACTTATGTTATTGACACACCAAGCACCAATGAAGTCTATTGATGGACTTTCAAAATTTGTGCAAGCAGACATTTAAATAACAAATGTTTAATAGAATGGTTGGTCATATCAGAATTTCATGTATTAATGAACGTATTTAGTATGTAATATAAAGTCTAAAATGAATGTAATTAATCGGCTTGGGTTGCTTACCCTTAGATTGGTTTGGACATGATGCTCATTGCATTGGAGCAATTAAACCTCAAACCTTCAAAGAATACCCATGCTGAAAACAAGCATTATGCATTTCCACTATTTACTGTCTGTAAGAGAAGAACCAGGCCAATTTGTATTACAAAGTTTACAAGTGTCTGCATTTCTAGAATGCTCGACCTCATAAATTTTTCATGTTGTGGCGAAAACATTTGAACCCTACCTCAGAATTAATCTTGGTTCCACAGTCTCCTTGAATCATTTAAAAGTTAAAGAATGTACCCTTATTGCTCAAACTCCAATGAGTATGTGATAATGTTTTTAAATTCAAATTTATGCTTGAAATGTTCAATTAATTATGAAAAATGTTTATGGACAGTCTTGATAATATGTACAACCATTGGAGGAACATTCATGTAACAATGAAAGCCCCAGACAGCAGGACACCAAGACTGACATACTCCACAAAGCATCTTGGAACTCTTACCACAGGGGAAGCATGTTTAAACTCCACCAGATCACCACTAATGTGATTTGCATAAGATTTTCAAAATACTTTTCTTTCTCAAAAGAAAAAAGAAGCAGTATCTGCTTGTACTGTGTATCATTTATTTTCTTTTCTTTGAGGAGTGAGAGAGAAGCGGTTTGTGCTTAACGAAGGCACTGGTCCCTGCTTCCTTCCTGCTCTCTGAGGGCCCAGACGGCCCCGGCCTCCTTCCTCTGGGGGCCGCAGTTTCGTTCGGCTGTGCCCGTCCTCTCGACACTCCGCTGAACACAGTGGTCTGCCCGGGCGGGTCTAGTTCCCGATTCTCAGAAAAATGGACACCTGCATGGGCACACAAACACCCCAAAATAGACTCCCAATACCCACCGGACCGCAGGCCACAGGCTCCCGCTCAGAAAGCTGGAGGTGACTGGTTAAGTCTTATACTTTGTCGGTCACTTTGCTAGAAGTTTTTTTAAAACATAGTTAAAAAAAGCCACTGAAAAAATTTGTAATGCAAAATCCTTGTGAAGTGACATATATTTTATTTCTGTGTTTTTGCATGAACTGAAACTGAAAGCAGTACACACTCACACGCATAGGTGCGCTTACATGAAGAACGGTGAAAAACGCAGGACATGGACTTGTATCTTGTATCTTGTATCTTGTTTTCATCAGAGTTTTATTGCATCTCTGAATGCCCTTATTAAATAAAATATGGTATTATGTAAATGGTCATTTCTTTGCCATATGGCTCTGAGCAGAGAGCAGTTGATTTTACAGGCAACAAGCTTGTGTGCTCAAATCCATGTAGAGCATTGTTTTAGGGCATCCAACTCACTTTGTAGTTTGTGCCTCTGTGATAAAGGTGAACCGCTAATCCACATAATTTCTCCTACTATTGACATGGCAACACTACGAATCCGCCAGGCCTTTGACATGCATGCTCCAGAACTAGGCCCAGCATCATATTTGCTTTAGTGTTCTTGTGTCCCCGGTGAGGACTTATTTTTTTTCTTCCACACTGAATCTTATCTGGTTTTATCTGTTCTTCCTACTGTCCTCTGAACCCTTTGACTGCGCCTGCTGGCCCTTATCTGGGTGGCCATGGTTGCCCCTGCCCCTCGTGCCGCTGTAGTGCCGTGTGAGTTCTGTTCCCTCCCAATCCCGGGCCCACAGTGATAAGATCCCGTCTGTGACCCTCCGTTCCATCGGCCGTCCAAAAGTCACACTCTGTCCTCAATCTGCCCCACAATTACACACAGCTCTGTGGAGACTGCATCCTTTTGACATGGTCACAACATGTAGCTTTTTTCACTTTTTTTTATCACCCACAGCTTTAAAACCCACACACACACACACATGTGCGCACACACGCATACACATGCATACATACACATACACATAATATTCTCAAAATTCTCTTTTTTTCTGAATTGGACTGGAACCATTCTGTGGCTGTGGCATCTAGAGACCTATAAGACATAGGAAGTCCAAGGAGAAACCAAGTTGTTACTAACCAGACCACTTTCCCTTCCCTTGCTGTCTTGCTCTTCAGACACACATAAACACACATGAATTCAAGCAGGAGTATACAAACAAATATGTACACACACACACACATACATACATGCATGCACACACACGCTCATATGCATACATACTCGCACATGCGCACACTATTACGCTCCTTGATCTGTGGAGCCAAAGAGCAGCCCAGAGGGGCCAGTCCTTTCAGCTCTGCGGCCCCACATCTGGGGCTCCCTGCTGTCTCTCTACTCTCCCTCCGGCCTCCAGCCCCCTGCTCTCATGGCCGCCGTCTCCCGCCAACACCACAATCCAATCTGGCACACAAAACTGCCCCGTTGCCAGAGTCCCTTTCATTTAAATAAGATTAAATGCAAGTGTCGAGTGGAGTAACACACTGTGTGAGCCTTGAGTCAGAGTGGCGGTCTGTGGAGGACTAATCCAGGCCGAGGTGGGGAGCACAGAGCTGGACTGAGTACCGGACGGAGGGAGCGCTGGTCTGCGCAATCCATTCTAATTTTCCTCTCCTCACATGCTCTCTGCCTGGCCCTCTGTGTGATTGTGTGTGTGCGTATGTACTTCAACATGCACTTTGAATGAGTACAATGTCTTACAATAATGCATGCAGTAAAGTCGACCCACCCATTCCCCCAGTAACCCCCACCCCAGCCTCTCTACTCCCTATCTCTCCACCATAGATGGCAAAGATGCCCTTGCTGTGCATATTTCACATTAAATTGTACATTAAAAAACAAACAAACAATGCCCGCAGTGATGCTAATGATGCCAGGGTCAGGGGTTGTGGACTGTTTGGGAGGAGGAAGTGAACGTGGCGGCTGATGCTTGGCGACAGAGGTCAGGGAGCATGCATCGCTGTGGCTGCAGGGGGCTCCTTGCTCCTCCCATGAGGGGCAGGATGGGGGGTGGTTATTTGCATGGCTGTGTCCGAGCGCCTCCGTTTAGGGTTGAGAGGTTACTCTAATAAAGCAGAGGACGTGCTCATAGTGAAGGCCCGGGCTGCCCCGCTTATTATAGACCTTCATTATCATTATTAATATTTCAAAGGTGGCCAGTAAGGTTCTCATATATGCCCTCTTCTTGGCTTTTTTCCCTCATGAAATGTGACAGTGCATATCTCCATTCAGCCTGCCGGAAGGAAAAGCTTTTTTCTGCTGTTCAGATGAAGCATTAACAAATTGTCTACTGGAAATTGCCTTCATGAAGACAAATAAAATAATATAAAAATTCAAGAATAATAATAAAGATGAGGAAACATGTTTTGTTCCTGATGTAGAAATCTTTTATTTATATTCGTATACACATATAAACCATTAGACAATTGCGTTAGCAGTTAACAAAATTCATAAACAGACGAGTATAAATAAGGAAGAGTTTGCACTTTTAATTGCCCAACATGAAAGCTTCAGCTTTCTAAAGAACGTGCCAACTTTATGCGGTATATTTGCATATTAATGCAGATCAAGCTTTCCCCTGGAAGCAATGGAGTGTAAACTTATTCATTCTTGTTGACAGCATGTATCAGTCAGGAGGAAAAATGTCTCTCATTCGTTTCTGTTTATTTATTGCGCATACCTTTTTATGATGGCTGCAAGAAAGCAACATTGTTTCTCTCTTTCTGCAGCACTGACATCTTTCTGGTTTGTTTCTGTGGTGCCAGTCTCTACAGTTACAGACAGTGACAATGGCCCTGTTGTCACCTTGTCCTGCCATGAACCTTGACAGAGGGGAGTCCACTGTAAAATATTCCGGGCCAAAACCTCCCAGCCAAGTGTGGAACCTCAGACTGTCTGTGAAGAGGCTTGTGATGCAGTGAAGATGGCTGAATTTAGTGGCATTCTGTGGCTGATGTCAAACAGTCTGAGAAACAGGTTGTGGTTGCTCTACTCAGTTCGACAGATTGAAACTTATGAGGAACTTCTTATTTCATAATTCTTTGTGTGCTGTTGTAGTTGCCATTGCTGTCCACCAGGGTGTGTGATCAGGATTATATGACACACTTGATACTTAATACAGCTAATACTGACATGCACATATGTAATACGAATACATTTGAAGATTTGAATTAATCACACACACCAAAAGAAGGAGCTGCATATTAATACTGCAGTGTTTACAAGAGTAAAATGTTACTTAAACAGTGTGGGTAAGCTGGAGTGCCTTCCCTGAAGAAAGTCCCACTTTCACATAACCTGCGGTTTGGTAGAACTTGTCAAACGTTTATCAGTTCGGGTCTATTTGCTGCCTTCTGTGCTCAGTTTACAGGGGGACAGCTTGGCATAGTGAAGGTGAATGAATGCAGTGGTGTGGCTCTCCTTTGCCCGTCTATAAGGTAACTCATTTACTCCATATGCTCCCATCTCCCTCGACACACATTAAACCACCTACACCTGAGAGCCCAATGTGCCCTCTCTCCCCCCATCTCTCTTTCAATCTGTCCTTCTCCCCCTTTTTCCTCTGAGCTAAGAGAAAACAGGAGGGCAGTCAGTTTGGCGGAGGGAGTGCACTGGCCTAATAACGTGGTGACTGACATTTCCTGTGGTTCTGACAAGCGCCTCTTAAAACATTGACACCTATTTTAATTGTTATGAATTGTGTTATGAATTTAATTGCTCTGAATTTAAAGACAAATCACAAGGGGCTACAGGAAACTTTTTTCTATTTTGAACACTATTCACAATGACAGAGTACAACTACTGCCTTTTGGCAACTTCAGTCATTTTGGAAGGACAGCCAGGATTTGTACAAAGACAGAAAGGCTGACAATTAAACACACAAACACAGTAGATCCGTGTGGATTTGCAAATTACATTCTCATTCTTTCTTGGCTGCCTTTTGATCAGGCCAAAATATTAATGTTACCTCCTCTCTCTCTTACACACATGCATGCATGCACACACACACACACACACACACACACACACACACACACACACACACACACACACACACACACACACACACACACACACACACACACACACACACACACACACACACACACAAACATGCACTCACCCACCCAAAATGAAGCCCTCTAGTTCAGACACATCACAGACTTGTTGTAAAATAGCCCCAGCTCACGAAAGCACACAGCTCCTTGGAGCGCTGCCAAGTGTACCAGCGCAGCTTGTTTGGAAAGCTTTCAGTTAAAAAGCCACTTTTTTGGCGGCAGTGGGGGTGGCAAAGCCGCTGCAGTGGGTCAGAACTGCTAAAATAAATAATGGTTTGGGGAGAGAGAACCATTCCTATAATTATGTCTGTCAGCTGACACCGAGCCACTCCGACCGCCAATGCAAGGGCCCCATTCTCCCTCTCATTCTCTCTGTTTCTCCCTCCCACTCTTCCACTTTCCCCCTCTCTCTTTCACTTTCTTCTCTTCATCGCCTCTCCCTGGGTGGCAGAGGTGATAGCATGATTGTGGTCTCTCAGGTGTACTCACCTGGTCAGCCTCTTGCCTGCTGATAAGGGTCCATCATGCACCAGCACGACTGCAGCCATAGACTCAATACCATGTCTCCGTGGCCACCATGCTGGCGTGGCTGAGAGACTCATTTTCTGGAACTTGGGGGCCTTTGTTTTTTTCATGCTTGTGTTCTGCAAAAACAAGTCTACATTTTTATGATAATTCTGTAGTACACTAAACATAATCATGCGTAGTAACCTGTGAGAAATGAATTACAATATGAAAGAAGAAAAAACAGATTGAAAAATAAAACATAACAAACAAACAAAATGCAACAACAGCAAAACAAAGCCAAACAAACAGCAGTCTCATTATTAATGGTTTTAACTTCGGTAATTATTTTTGAATCTTGTGCTAGTTATGCTAACAAACACACTTTCTGTTGTAAAGCGTGGAAAACAACACACAGAGGGATTTAAGCACATGAAACAAATGATGCCTTTTTTAGTTAATCGTATATTTATATATGAAAAAATGGAAAATGAACATGCTAATAGGTTCTTTGAAATGAAAAAAGAGAAAAGAAAAAAAGTGAACTAAAAAGAGCAAGCGGGTAGTTTGCATGATGGAGTATTATTATGGGATGTTGGGAAACCAGGACAAATCGGGACAGATGCTTTCATCACTTTCAGAAGAAATCAGAGCGGGAAATGATTTAGCTCCTTGTTAAAAACGATTAACACCAGATATGGGGCTTTACGGAGGCACCAGAGGCAGGAGGCTCAGGTGAATGCGGCCATCAAAACGCATTCCGGTCCATTAGGTAGGGTGCCCAATGAGGGAACGGTAGAGAGAAAAAGAGAGAGCGGAAGGGGAGAGATTAAACAGGGGGGAGAGAGTTTTAAGCCTTATCACTGTTTATTCTTAGATTTCAAAACATAGGGGGCGTATTGAAACTCAAATCCCTGCTGCGCACATTCCCCTCGGGGTCCCAGCTCCAACTTCTCCCAGCCTGTCAATCACACCACAACCCAAGGGGAGAAACGAGGGCTTTCCAAAGGGTAAGCATTAGCAATCTCACTCCCGCTTTTCCCCCCTCTAAGTTGTTTATTTCTTTTCTGCAGCACACTGATGCATTTTAATACACTTTCTCTTTTTTCAGCAAGCTTCCGCATACAAGCATCTCTCATTTCGGTTACTTACATTATCACTTTCATTTGAGTATTTGCTCCTCTTAACCCCAGCTTTCTATGGACCCAATGTACAGTAGGCTCTTTGACTGTGTTTAGAGTGCTGGTAGACTCAGGGTAGGGGGGGGTTGGTCGTTTACAGAAATCTAAGCCAGGTGCCAGAGACACTGTGGGAAAGTAGTGCCGTTTGAGAGAATGCCCGGACTGTCTCCACCTCTTTCACTCTTTTTCCACACTTGCATGGCCTTCTTCCACGGAAGGCTCTGTGTTCAAAGGCACCATGATATTGCATTGACTCACTTTTATGAGGTGGGTACCACAGTGTTGAACTAATATTTCACAATGAAAAGACCCTCCAAAAACAACTAATTTGTATCTGTAAAAACAGAGGTAAGGAAGCCCAATGTGCACAGGCCATGACATCAGACCAATCATAGTGATCAGACCAATATTAAAACACAAACAAACACACACAAAAACTTGATGTCAAAGTCCAGATATCTGTTTTCAAAAACAACAGCATTGTCAAACAGTGGAACATTCCAATTCTTGCAGAGTTCCTAAGTAGGCTCCTAGATGTGACTAATAGATATGATTGCAGTTTCTACTCAGGTTTCATCAGGAGTTGTCGTTTTTTCAAGATCTGTTCTCACAGAGACACACAAACCTGCACACAATCCTCACAAAGTCCCTGGGCGTCAAAAATATGTGCCACAATTTCAGTTTTCATCCAGTTGTGCGATAAAGCCATATCATTATGTCAGTTTAGGTGGGCAGGAGGTTAGTATAGGATCACGATCTTATCTCTACCCTGGATATATCCCAAACCTTCCACCTGCTCTGACTGTAAATATGACTCAACCCCCTGGAAAAGGCTTGAAAATAGAGCCGTGGCAGAACGGTCGGTGACCCCTTCACCCCAGCTCTGAGAGGTAGTCTCGGCTATGGTGCAGCCGCCTTATTTTTTTCCTTCAAAGGTTTTTCTAATGCTTCCCTGAGGAACATGCACAAACTGCACAGTGTCCTCTCTCTTAACTTTTGCGCACAGCTCTCTGTCAGCCAGAGGGAAGAGAAATAATTCAAACTCAATGCATATTGCAAGCTCCTCGGTCAGTGCCAGAAACCGGGCGTAATGACACATTAGCTTTCGGAGTGACCCAACCACCCCACACTCTATAATAAATAGCCTCATCCTGAAACAAACTTTGCCCGTGTCTAGTATTATGCGCTCATTCAGCCTCCTGCCACAGCTCTTTACAGGAAGAAAAAATGGTAGGAAAAGGAGAGAAGA
The DNA here is from genome assembly GCA_022829145.1 of Albula goreensis. NCBI lineage: Eukaryota > Metazoa > Chordata > Actinopteri > Albuliformes > Albulidae > Albula > Albula goreensis. Next base: position 30,855,835 of record CM040750.1, read on the forward strand.
CTGCACATCCCTTTAGGTTACAGAAACATTTCTGCATTATTTAATATTTAATCAGTTTGCCTTCCAACATGATTTTTTTCACAGATTCTATACATGATGCATTCATACCAGAACAACATATAAAAGAAAACAAAATTCTCAATGTGCAAGGGAAACCATTTATTGTTCAAGAGCAAAATTGGTTTGTCAGAGGGGAACTTCCACATTTTGGTGATGCTCTTTTCAATTCATTTGCAAGCCTTCTCAGCTGCAGAATGAGGGCTGACATTCTTTGAGTGTGTGTGTGAGTGTGTGTGTATGCAAGAGTGTGTATGAACTTGGAAAACAGAATTGGCTTAGCTTGGAATTTGCTTTGATGAAAAAGATATTTTGTCTGTCAGATTGATAGGGGAGCATTGCCCCTCCTCTGTAAACAAGTTCATCTACAAGACTGAACACATGTCAGTTCGAAATAAAGAAGCACGATTAACTTAGTGAAATTAACGCATTGATGCATTTGACTAAGGTGAGTTAACGTGATTTTTATTGCAACTCTAATCTTTTTGTGGAATTAAATGATTTCAGCAAGCCCTGCATGATGTAGTTGGTACCAAATAATGGTGCGAATACTCAATTTTGAAATGTAATTTCTTAATTTGTCCAAGGTGTGGGGTGACATTTCATTTGCCTGGCATTGCACTGCCCAAGGAGGGAGAGTTGCATTTAGAAGTGGCAGGGAGCAATGCACATTCAACAGAGGGCCTGTGGCAGTCTGTGTTCTGCGATAGGGCAGGACAGACCTACAGGTGAGATTGGACTTTCCATAGTGACAGGTTAATAAAGCAGAAGATAAAAGTTTCAAAAATCAATTTTTAATGTTGTTAATATCTCCAATAATATGGTACAGATAGCATTTAACATTTCTCCTAACAACAGATTTGGCTGGTGAGGCAGGCCAGATTCTATGGTAGCAGGGACTTGTGTATTGTAGCACAGAGCTATAGTAGTGGAGACCCAGCCTTCCCCTCCAGTCCACATTGATATTCTTTTTGTTCAGCTCTCTGTTGCTGCTCAGAGACAGCTATGTGCATGAATCTCCCATCAGAAAACCCCATTCATGGGTACATGAGGCAGCTCATTTTTACAGCATCATTTTAAGTGAAAAACTACTCTCTATCTCTTCCTCTTTCACCAGCCAGAGTGGATCTGGAACCTTATTCCCTGCTGTTTGAGGACACCCAGTGAACGGGTCTTTCCTCTGTGATATTCCCTCCACACTCCCGCGCCTATGATTCTAGCACGATTCGTTAATCGCCCCTATAAAGATTAATCGCTTTCCCTCACCTCTCTTCTGTAATGTTGTCACAGCGCTCACCTAAAATTTTAATAGGTTTTAACGGAGTACAGTGTTCCATTATGAAGGGGTCACTAATAACCCGTTGTGCGCATACGCGCAAGGGGAGTCCTTCAGCTGTCAGCTTCGGTATTGGCCCCCGCGCTGTCACAGTTCAATGGGATCATTCTCAATATGCTAGCCTTCTAATTATGGTAATTAGGCCTCACTGAAGCCATCGGCCCAACTACTGCACTTAAAACAAAGAGCTCTGTTTTCAGCCAACTTCGCCATGCATTGAGTGGAGGATGAGCAATAATTTTTTTGTTACATCTTTGTGGGATTTGAGAAGGAGAATAGTATCAGAGGTCGTGCTGGTTAGGGGTGAATGTACACCGTGGCATCATGACAGCCCTCCACCTCCATTTATAACCGACTGCCATACCACTTGGCAACCGAGTATGCTTTGCAAATGGACCTGACAGTCCGTTTTCCCTCTTTTCTTAATCCTCTATTCTCGTCTCTTTGAACCTAGAGCAGGACGACTCAGAGTGGCTACTGAGGAATTTCTCCAGCTTTGACACAGCAAATGCAATTTTTTTGCCTTGCCTTTGAACGATTGCTTATCGATGCGATTGCCCGGTTATGGTTGCTCTGAACTCTGGTGCTCTTTTTAACTGAGAGAGGACTGATGCTGGCAAATGCAAATTGGTCAACTGTATATGAATGAATTTATGTTTTGGGTATACGTGGATAGAACAACAACCATTCTCCCTTCCATATACACAGGCATACAAACACCTCCACCCCTCACACACACACACACACACACACACACACACACACACACACACACACACACACACACACACACACACACACACACACACACACACACACACACACACACACACACACACACACACATATTTAAGAAGAATATTTAGCTTAAAAGTACTTTAATGCTGCAATGATATAACAAAAGTCATTATCTTTGTATGACTGAAAACATGACTGAGAGAACAGAAAAAATGTAAAAATAAAAATACCCCTTGAATCATACAGATAGACCTGGATATTATTTTACAGGTAGGGATGGCAGTTGATTTGTACTTTTTCTTATCACAGCTTGGAGTCCTGTGCAGTAATGTGTAGGACTTCATTTCTGTTGGAGGGCCATCTTAATTGGCCAGGCTGTGTAGTGGACTCAGCACATCGGTGCTGTTCAATCCCAGACAAACTGAAGTGGTAGAAGTCTCCCCCTACAAGTACAAACACTTGCCACCTCTAAAATGGGCTGAATCCCCCTTCACTGCCTTCCAGCCCAGCCAAAGCCTCTTCTTTAATGTGACTTGTGTCAGATCCCCAGCCGGAGTTGTCGTACTTTGTCTTGCCACTGCTCCTGTCTGCATCCCACATTTCAAAAAAGGCCAGCCTCCACTATAACATGCTAATTGTGTCAGGGATTAGGCTAGCCCTGCTAAAGCAGATTAAGTTCAGCATTGAAGTCGGTGAAAGAATTAAACCTCTTCAGAGGAAAAAAAGGAGAGAACGAGGGAGAGGGAGAGACAGGTAAAGAGGGAGATTTCAATGAGGTTTATAAAATCCCTTAAAAAGAGACACAGGGAATGTTAACCTTTGTCTGGAGGGAGATATTATTCAGTCTCTGAAACTATGAGTTTAAGGGAACTCAGCGTAGGTTCAAAATGCACGATACTAACTAAATAATTGCTAATAATCCCCAGGAAATCACACACCGAGTGTCACCAATAGTTAAATTCAGTATTCTATAAGTGCTACAAAGCATTTAAGGGAAGAACAACAAATGCAAGAAGGACCTGTTGGAAATGTTATCTTTGACACATGCTCTTTAAAAGCTAAAGAGAGTGCGGCTGGTTCACATGAAGTGGCACCGTGCGTTTCTGGTCCAGTTGCTTGGCTGAGTCTGTAATTAGTGGCAGTGTTTGATGGAGAGGAGCCAGAGGAGGGGAGCACACAGAGAATCACGCTTCCCACATCGCTCCAGCCTGACACTGACCCTTTTCATTAAAAGCTGATTAAAACTTTTAAAAATGCTGCTTGCCCTGAGAATATGATAACCTCTCCAGCACTGAAACATAAAAAGAATAATAGCTAACTACAAGAAAGGACAAAGAAACCCTTGCCTAAGCTGGAAAAAAACCCCAATTGGAACATTTTAGAAAATTAATGAAATTTTAGATCAAATGAATAATAAATTAAGGGGAAAATGAATAATAAATTAGAATAAAAGTGCTCTTACAACCAAACAGCACTAAAGGAACATGTAATCCGCAGCTTGCTTGAAGAAGCAGGGTCGAGTTCAAGCCAAGTGAGTTCTGGGAGAAAACAAAGGTTTGTGCTCCGCTTTCCATTGAAGATAATTGAAGTCGTGCCACTTAAAAAGACGTATATTTATTGCCTACCGAGAAGGCAAATTTTGCTTGTTGTTGTTTTATTTTCTGAAAAAAAAGCATTTGTATTTATTTGTGAGGAAGTGATCTTTCCCAAAAATGTCACATCAAATACGTACTTCCACTCATGTTCTTTTAATTAAACAAGTCCTATAAAGCTGCACAAAAACTTTTGGGGAAAAATATTAAATATTTTTAGGATCACAAAGTCTGGGTTGTAAAAAGTTATGTCTGGATATTATTAAACACAGAACATTTTTTTCACTGATGCCCCTACCTACCCTTTGTGATTAAAAAAATGCACTTGTTCAGTTAAAAACTAGAGGAGGTGACAGAAACTGTGTGACAAACATTTCATATAAAGTGTATGTTAAATCATAACTACTCTCCTGTTTTTTCTCTGCCTGTTCCTCAGCACACTGAAAATTAAGCCTGAGAGAGGTCATTTGTATGGGTGCTGGACTGTCCTGTCCAGTGACTTGTCATGAACTGGCCCATTAGGGACACATGGTTTTATTGGGGACAGTAAAAGCAGCATGGGGCGGGGCGGGGCGGGGCGGGGAGGGGCATGGCTGTGGCCCTGCTGATGTGCCTGTAAGGAAGAAGTTAAATGCCTCGTTGGCACGGGTGCAGCACAGGGGGTGATCACCCCATTCACCAGGGGAAAAGGCCATCGGCCCAAACAAACAAATCACATGGCTATCAAAGGGTAGTTACCAATGGTCAGGGGAGTCTATTGAGTTCTGCTTTTACTAGACTCTCTGTGAGACGGTTTGTGTGCGGGCAGCATTAATGTAGTGTCACCTCAGTGAAACACAAAGGCCCAAAGCTGCTCTCTGTTTAACACATCTCCTGGAAGACATGCTCCAACACTCCCGGCAAACGCAATCTGGGTTTAACTATTCAAGGTGCATCTGTACATTTCTGAAGACTCTTTATTTGACAAGTATGTATTGTTTGACATTGTATTGTTAGCTTATTGATTTCCTTTTTAATGCCTATCAGTCTCCTCTTGCTGTTACTGTTTTTCTCTTGTTATATATTACCTGCTGTAGCGTAAATGTATCTGTATCAATAGCTTCTTTTAAGAATTATAGTTTTACCAGCACATTTTGTGACATAATTTAATCAAATGACAGATATGAATTAATAGCTTCTCCAAGTGAGGGTTCTGTAGAATGATGCAGTGTCTTTACAGATTATGAGTTCTTTGACCTCATCTGGACCTGTGGTAAATCGATAACATTATGGGCCCTGACTCCAGGTTATACCAAATTATTGATACTTGGGCAATCTACAAAGAAGTGTATGATTTTTGAGTCATATTTTTATATTTTGTACCAGTGTTATAGTTTGCATTTGACATTATAGGGTCATGGATTGACACCTGGTTATTTTATATCAGGGTTACAGAGTAACTTTGCAGTTGATGGTATTCTGATGGTATTCTGCACGTAGGTTATAGTTTGTTACATTGTTATATTGGCTGTTGGATATGCTTTATGCTACATGATTCATTGATAACACTAATTAAATTATCTTCTGTATTCATACAGACCATGAGCCCACATCTCAGGTGTAGCTCACCATGGCTAACCTGCCACATAGTTTGATTCTCCATTTAGCAATCACCATGACAAATCATGTACATTTAAAAATTAGAAATAACCTAATTTAAGACTTCCATGAAACGAAACTGGAAGACAAATAGGTCTGATCATAGCTAAAACTGTGATGTGCTGGGAAAGTGGTGAAATGTGACCTTTTGAGAAGGTTCATTTATCACTGCTGATATCATTAAAACACCAGAACTGCAGATGGTTCAAAACGTGCCAGAAACATCTCCTTGGATCAGAATGGCAGCTGACCATAAGGGGAAATAGTGGGGTTTTACAGGCCTTGGAGAAAGATGTTTGTCCTTTGACTGAACCTTTGACAGTCCACCCTGTTTGTATGGATGTAATGTTCATTACATCCCACTCCCTTCAAAGATGATGTGCTATTTCTGTGAAACGGTATGACTGTATGTTGCACGTATACATCAAAAATGCATTTTACACTATAAAGAAATCATGACCTTTAGTAACTAAAAAAAAGTTTACAAGTAGGGAATGTTTTCCCAAACTTTCTCCAATTGGTGCAGATATAGAAAAGGAAGGAAAGCTTGAGGAGGAAACCTTGCTGTTTTCCGATGAAAAGGAGGAGTCTTCAGCTGAATGCTTATGAAACCACACCCATATTACCTGGTACCTGTGGTCATGTTCTCCGCTCATTCTGTGGTCTTACCAGCTTTCATGATTCGGCCACCTGCCAATCACGTCACAGAGGTATGGGGTGGACAGGTGCTGGATTTTTGAGGTCAGGGAAGTAGAAATAAAAGGTTAAAAGTAACTAAACGGAAACAGGAGGAGCCGATCTTTACAGCACGCTTTCACAGTCTCACAGCTTGTTACCAAAAGCAATTGAATTATTAATGCTGCTCCCTCCCCTGTTCGACACACTGTCTTTGATATAAGGTTACTGCGCTCCAGGTCCTGCTACAGGAACACTGCGTGCTGAAACCTTTTCCATTTTTTTCCCTCCCCAACATTCCAACATTCGTGATACCCAGGCTCTTTTCAAATAGTAATCTGTGTAGCTGAGAAGTCAATATGCTCGATCTCTCTCTCTCTCATATATATATATATATATATATATATATATATATATATATATATATATATATATATATATATATATATAGCTATTTTTTGCAGATATCAGCGACTTTTGCAACCTTCATAATTGGACACAAACTCCTCCAGTTATTTTAGAGGTTTTGTAGTATTTTTATTCTTTTGAATTATCTGGGGTGGACTATAATTTAAAATATAGAAAAGGAAAGGAGGACACAATCCTCTGTGTTTCCCTCTTGATGGGGAATATATTATAAGAGAGTATTGGCCAAATGCTTTGATGTTTATAAATCTTAATTTAGAAAAAAAAGAATACATGGAAATTTCTCACGTTACTGCAGACACATGCAGTGTTCTCTGCTCAGAGTAATAATGCATGATGTTCAGTGTGCATTCTGTGTGTGGTACAGGATGCAGCCAGAAGCCTTTGCTCTGTGTGGAGCATAGCCTCATGTGTTGTACAAAATACATCCTATGAGCTGTGCATATTGTTGTCTGTGAATAGTGTAACTTGAATACTGAGCTTGAATATAGTCTGTGTGCTGTGGCATTGCAGTATGCAGGCCCATGTGCCAGGCTCAGTGAGTCGAGGTGGGGCGCAGCTGCAGCTGGAAATGGGCAGAATTAGCCCCCCGCTGGGCATTCCCCATCTCTAAGCTCCCCCGTCGCTGGGTCCTGGAGCTCTGCACGCTCTTACCTGTTTACTTAATGGGGGATTTTCTCTTGCTAATGCAGTTATTTCATACAGGAAACAGGAATCATGGAACAGACGTGTTCACCTCACCTGTTTTCATAAACCAAATGTTATTCTGTTGTGGCCATGATTCATTGATGTAAAGAACATGCATACATTTTTGGGCCAGATATCATTAAATACATTTGTGACGTAATGATTAATTGCCCTAAACCCCTTAGTAGGTCATTTGACCAACTAAGTTAGTCTAGTTAAGACAAGTAAACCACATTTTTTCAATGACTGAACTGTGCACAGGGGACAGAGTGAGAGGAAAAGAGAAAAAAGAGAGAGGGATGAAATTCAGGGATGAAATTCAGCCGCACAAAAACCCATGTTTAAAGTAGGCGCATGGTGTTGTTAGTCCACAGTTCAACAAGCTATAGAATAAATAGCCAGCTTCACTACATCAAGGATTAGGACAGGAGTCTTTGTGCACGTACTGGATTAGAGGCACACACTAGATTAGAGCCTGCGGATTAAATTAGGGTCTTCTTGAAAATCCCCAGAACCTGCTGCTGCTTTCGGGACGTGTTCGAAAAGCCCCTCCACACCCTTCTGCTCGCCTCTGCTGAGTGAGTCACAGTCCTCCTCAGCACTGAAAGACAAAGTCATCGCTATGGAGCAGTGCGGCAGGGTGCAGTGTTTGTATTAGCAGTGGCTCGGAGCATGCAGCAGGTAACTCACATTAGGAAATGGGGGAAAAACGCAGCGGGCAGTTACTCACTGTGTTGCGCCACTCCACCATGGGGATGTGGCTCAGGGTGGGAATGCCTGTCTGTGTATGTGTATGTCTGTGTGCGTGTGGGATTGTGTATGTGTAAGCATGAGTGTGTGCACTTGTGTGAGTGTATTTAAATGTGCATGTGTGTATGATTGTGCATCTGTGTAAAAATTTGTGTGGGCATGTGTGACTGTATCTTTTTGTGCATGGTTTAGTATGTGCCTGTACAAGTATTGCATGTCTGCATCTGTAAACAAATTAGATGTGGTACTTAAGAACTTTTTACCTTGTGTGACACCCTGGGCTGGACATAGACAGGAGGAGAGGAATACGAGTTAGACCCTCAGCCTACATGTGGACATAAATATTAATATCCAAATGTCTGTTAGTTATCTGGAGATGGTTTAATGTTTCATGTTCTGTGAGTGCTGGAAATATAGTATGGCTGAAAAAAAAACACACCCTTATCACAGTGTGTGCATGTGGGTGCATATGTATATGTATGTGTCCGTATTTGTGCGTGTGTGTGTGTCTCTGTGTGGGTTTTGTGTGTTGTGCGTGTTTGTGTGTGTGTGTGTGTGTGTGTGTGTGTGTGTGGAGGTGTGTGGGGACTTGTTATGCTGATAAAAGGTATCTTACTTATGAATGAAACATTCCCTTTCATGTTTGTCCTCTTGCCTCATGGTTAACCACAAAACAGCCCTCCATCGATCTTTAAAATAAACAGAGAGATTGCAGCCCAGCCTTTCACTTTGAAATGGTTTTGGACTCCAAATTCAGCACTAGAGTCCTGTTAGAGTTAAAGACCTTAATAGGGTATAGTTTTGGCTAACTGATTATTCCATTTTTTTTTATAAACCTTAATTTTAAAACGTTCATTGGGAAAATCAGAAGGCAAATGTCTGAAAAACCAAACAGATGACCACATAATGACAGCTCTGAGATTTCAAAGAAGGCCACATTATGGCTGTAAAATAAGGAGAAGCAGAGCAGGAATGTGGCTTTTCAGCTATGATAAGTACTGGCTATGATCGAGCCTCGGAATGAAGTTATTCCCAAACGAAAGGGTCATACGTGCTGCATCACATCAAATGATAAACTCAGATTACTAGTTGTCTTTTTTCTTTACATTTGCAAATAATGTAATGAAATCCCACTGTAAAATGCTCTCAGCTCTTGCTTTGGAGTACTAAGTGTGCAGTACAGTATGGTGCCAATCACAACAGATCACTTGACTTGTGAACTACACTCACGGGCATATTTTTTTCCTTACTTGTCAGAGGGACCTGCGTCCATCCTGCATGCCGATTTTGTGATTGGTAGGTGGGTCACAGTTTCATTGCAATCTGCGATGATCTACTAGGCAACTTCTGATACTGTAATTCCAGTTTTAAAGAACTACAATTTCTACATTCACAAAACTACTTCAACCCTCTGACACTCAACCCTAGCTTGACAGAAGAACTAGCCACCTCTGGGAGAGAAGCGAAGGTCTTTTGATTTTTGCACTTTTGACTGCACTTCAAGGACATTTCTTAACTCCATTGATCTCTATGGCAAAATAATAGCCCAAGTAACGCCTGATCCAGCTCACTCATCATGTTTTTCTAGAACTAACTGCAGTGCTCGACAAAAGCAGCATACGGCTTCAACAGTTTTATGTTATAGGTTCATTTCCACGCACTCCAAAAAATTCTTTTTTCTGTGTCTGCTATATTTTAGTATTAATAATACATTAAATATCGTATTTCATTTTTTTCTTTGAAATACACTTGAATAAGCAAAACAAATTTTTTTTTCTGATTTAGAGCATGGAATGTAGTTTATAATGAGTTTTTCTGTCAATCTTGCATAATCTATTAACTACTCTTTCACAATGGTACCAATAGCTCTGGAGTTGATTATATGTAGTGCCATCAGACTTAAGTTCAAACTTCTAATATATACAAACAGATTTTTGACATTTCATTTAGAACTGTAAATTGTTTGGAATGTGTTTTAGCCAGAGGTGTGTTATCAACATCTTTTCAACTATGGGGTTTCAAAACATCAATAAACTTTTATGGCTTGAATACAACCCAGATGCACAAACAAGTGCACAGTTTTACTATTTTAATAAAAGGAATTTTTCCCACATGTAATTAACATGCTCTGTAAAGTCAGACACCCAAAATACAACATTTCTAACAAAATATAATGCTGTCAAAATGCTGTCAGTACGAACATATACTTGCCAGGGGAGAATTCATGAAGTTCTAAAAACAGGGATGCAAATAATTTTGACCCCTAAATTTTTTTAGAGACAATTTTGAGAAAAATTATTGGGCTTAAAAAAAATATCAAATTTGTAAACCATTGCTATACCAGAAATTAGTTCACATATGTTTGAGTTTAAATTATAGCTCAATTCATGTGGTTTATTTCGTAAAACCTTTTGTTTACTGTATAACCATATACATATAATTCAATTACAAGTAAAAATTGAGGCTACAAATGTATTTCATACCAATGTCAATACAAATTGCTAATATGTTTCTGCTATAAAACCAACAAAACATCATGACTGGCACAAAAATCAAGAAAATGATGTAGTGTCAGGGAGAAAAGGAAAATACTGACACCATATGCCAAACAGGAAAGGGGAAGTGTGTCAGAAAGTTGAAGCTCACTGAAAGGGACATTCAACAGTGCATTCAACAGGGATGGAAAGTGCAAAGCCCTGACTTACAACTGACCAGCATGATCAAAACCTGGACTTCTGAGCAGTGCAAGAAAGCAATATGGTCTATGAACAAAACTCAGTCTGCCAGCCAGTTTCCCTGCCATGGCAAGAAAAATCCCATGCAAGATGATCCAAAATCATCATACAATTCTCCTATTGCTTAGGTTTTTGGCTTCCCAACTGAATATAAAAATGGCAATGCAAATCTAGGGATTTCTTTTTTTCCTATAGGCAACAAAATATTTTAAAATGTCATTTCCACATGTCACTTCAAATGTGGCAAATAGGTGGAGTTAACAAAAATTTTGTGGTCAAGCCATTGAATTACAGACAGCAGTCTTCCTTTCAACAGCTGGTGAGCCAGTCAATGTGACCAGCTAAAAAACAAATGACTTATTTATCATGTCATGCATGGTCTTCTTGTAAACTACAGTTATCTGGACTGGTGACTCATGCATGCACTGAATTTAATTTTGCTACTTAGATGTCTGAGACCTAAAATGAAAGAATATGTTGTAGCTTGCTGACATCTATTTCATTAATAAAATATTTATTTTTATTTGTTTTGATAACTAACATTAGCTGGTGCAAATCAGCTGGCAAACTCAACTAACCAGCATTTTGTCTGGCCAAAGAGATTTGAAGAACCATAGGTATGTTTATGGCTATTTTTCTATGCACACATACACAAGAATTTATAATCAGGAATTCCAGAGCCAAACCGAAGCATGCACTACTGTGTCAAATGGTCTAGTACAGTGCATGCTGTTATTTTTTATATGCTGCACTTTATGGTGATATGGTTTTATACTGAGTCCTTTTTTTCCCTTTGGAGGAGCCTTTACACATGAGCACCACACATTTTTATTAAGGGACTGATCATTTTTCATCCGTGTTCATCCACAGAGACCATACTTACATGTGATTCCAGAACAGGTGCATAAGGATGTGTAGATTTGGAGAACAGTTACACCTCTGGTGTATAGAAATACAGTTCATTTCTAAGCTCTGGGCTTGACTGGAGTACTGTTGATAATGCCTTGGTTTTTGTCCTTATTATCTCATTTTGCTGAATGATCGAGCTGATGTGATATGCTTGTAGTATTCAATAAGCCATACTGGTATGGCATCATTCCCTGAACAAATTAAGCTTTTCAATATGTGATGCAGTCATACATATCAGAATAAAGAGAGAGAGAGGGTGACAGAGAGAGAGAAAAGAAGGAGAGAAAGGGTGAGTGGGAAACAAAAAGAAAGGAAGAGGAAGAGAGAAAGAGGGAAGGACATGCCAAAGATAGCCTCAAGTAACAGCTCAGAATGTTGTGTTATTGTTTGAAAAGTTGTGCATGCAGTTGTGGGCTTGTGGAGTGTAAGCCACAAAAAGCCTGTGCGATTGACTGAAATGTGTTTATTATGGGTTCATTCACATCCACTCTCCACACCAAAATCATCTGCCATCATTTTGCAACTGTAAGAAAAAATGCAAAATGCAAAATGGAAGAGGAGTCTTTCATAATTGAAAATATTAAAAAATAATGAGGCATCTTGGAACATTGATATAAATATTCAAAAAATACAAAAGAAAAAACTGGATCATGTGATTTTTCATGTGCTGGTGGTTTTACCATGCTCAAAATATATTTTTTGTTTTACGAAAGCCATTTTTAGATCAAACTACTTTTACCAGAAAACCAGCTGGTTGATATCATCCAAGGATAGAAAAACAATTGAGCACATAATTAAAACGTATTGAAAAGGTGAAGAATTCCAAAAACAACTGCAGTATGCACAGTTTATTCATGGAATACAGTCAAAGCTTGTGTACAGTAAGGGGATACAAGCCCATGCCATAATTACCATGATGAGTTGGAGTATTTATTTAATTTTACAGACCTCTTTATTTCTCTTATGCTCAGCTGGTATTGGTATTGAATATACTGTGCCTTTTGATTATTGTAAGCTGAATGGATGGATGGAATTGAAAGAGAAGTGCATGAAAGACGGTTGACGATGATGCACAAGGCATTGCCCAGATGGCTCGGAGGCGCAGTGACCTTGTTAGCACCTGCTCCGTTGGCCCTTTGTCTGGGCACTGCCATCAGTGGAGAGCCAGGAGCATGCTGGAGAGATCAGAGAACCCAACCCGATCACGCTTAATGAGCCTCTCTCCTCTGCTTAATTAAGAAACTCACGTCAGCTCCAAGTGTATTAAAAAAAAATAGAAAAAAAAAACAAAACAAAATGCAAGCTGGACAGCGACCAAAACAACAAAATAAAGCGAATAAATATGCGACTGGAAAGCCCAAATGTCATTAGGATTAGAAATGTAAATCTTCTTACTATTTCACCACATCGCGCATTAACACGTGCGTTTATAAAGAATTAATGCCAAGCTAAAAATATTCAATTAATATATGAATGGATTTTGATGAACTTTGATTATTTTGGGCTGCCTTCCAAGTTTACCTTATCAGGAAATGTCACCTTGATACAAGCCTCATTGGTCTGTTAAATAGTGTCAACAGATCCTACATTATCTTATTTATTTATTTCTTATAAAGAGCATTCAGTATCAGAGCACCTTCATATAAAACGGTGGGCTGTACGTGTTCACGCCAGATTAGCTACTGCCTCACACTATGCACAGATTCGCTCCGGGAAAGCAACAAATCATTTCAATTTTATTACACAAAAATAAAAGAATCCTATGTGTGATGGAATTAAACATTTAAATGTTACACCAGGATCGCTGCTGCGATTCCTTGAAGACACACACATGCATACACCTTACACCGGCACACACATAGGCATGTATGCATCCATCCATGGACACATACACACACACACACACACACACACACACACACGCAAATGCACATATGAAAACAGGCATGCATGCACTCATGTACATACGCACACAGACAAAAACTCATACACACAAAATGGAGATGCCCCTTTAAGATTGTGGGTAGTCACAGAAAAAAAAAAAAAATCAACAGCTAAGAAAGTAACAAATGAAAGCCCAGAGCAGAGGAGCTAATGTGCAAACTTGTATCTGTCCTCTACGGCTCCATCATTTATTCAGGAGGTAGGAGCAGGAGACGGCGAGTCGCATTTGCTTGATACTCAATTATACATTAGTGTACATCACTTGGCAATCTGTTCATATCAATTTAATTGGATTTTAATATTGCCTCTGATCTTGTTGTCCAATTAACAGTACTGGCTGGCAATAAAGCAGAACCACACACTATGTGACACCTTTGATCCCTGCCATATGGAGCTCTTCCATTGATTACCACATTTTCAGAATTTTCCCTCTCTCAATATGGCCCGTGATGAATGGGAGAAAATGCACATCCCCGACGTGATAAAAATTTCACTTCCACTCGCAACTTCATTTATTTTGTTGACATTCTGCTCTGATTAAAAACAATAAAAAAACGCCATGCCCTGAATATCATATGCAAATAAAACCCTGGGCAGGCATCTTGTGATGCCAGGGGACCGTCGCACTCACTGAGCTGGCATTGCCTCAAGAATTTCCTTAAAGCGACAGCACCTCATTTTCTTGGTGCAGAGAGAACACTGGGGCTCGTAATGGCTGTCGTTACAAGCTCCTTATAGGGGGACGAGGATAAGGGTTCGTGGCTGATTTTCCCCCTTCATTAAAAAACAACAACCATTAAATAAATAGTGCATTTATGTCATTCAAAATTATATGATTGATCCCAACAAGAGCAGAGGCTAAAATGAAAATGAAGGACAATAGTAAAATGAGGGGTGGGTGATTGTATGCCTTATGCCTCACTCAGATCACTGTGGCGAAGCAGCTGCCATAAAACAGAAGAGTTTGGGAAATTTTGCAGAGCTTGTGGTGGATTTCTGGCTGTGCTGTAACTGTGGCTGCATGCAACAGCAGTGCAAGGAGATCTGTGCAAATGCTTGTGATGGCAGACAAACGAACACTGAACCCAGTTCAGTTTTAAAATACCTTTGGGGATCCTATGTTTCTGCTCAGATCTGGAAGCGCAGAGGTTACACATATGCCCTTGCTGTTGACCTTGCTGATGCAGCAGAGCACAGGCCAAGGCACAAGGCACACAACTACTTGTGTTTCTGTTTATTTTGATAGTAGTTAGATTCCAATGGACCAGACATTCTGTATGCGCTCTGGGGTACCCAGATAACAGGTAACCTTGTCTACGCCATACATCAAAACCTCATTTCATTTAGTTCAAGAGTAATGCTGTACATGTTTTGACAGAGATACAGTGTATCTGTCATCTCAGCTATTTATCTAATTTTACGTGTCCATGTCACTTTTCCTCCCCGTGTGGAATTTATGATTTCTGATCTTATTTTTTCTTCCTCACAGACCCCTGAAAAGTTCCAGTGTATCATTAGAATAATTGATTGTTTGACAGAGTGGCATTTTCACTGGGATGTTGCGCTGTGAACATGAGAAGATGGGAACAAGGGAAGTCACCTGCAAGAGAGAATGTGCAGCATGGGCTTTGTTTGTGGTGCCCTCACGGATGTGTGTGTCGTTCGTGTTTGGCCAAAACCATACTGCAGCAGCCACACAAACAAATGAACATGGATAGCCCTCTCTTCTCTGAATTCTGGCCTTTTTTTGAAGCTCTTTTTTATTTGTGCTTCCCCAAAAAAAAAAAAACAACAACTGATGGATGCCCCTCCCAAATGCATCAGAAAATGTTTTGGCTATCTGTTACAAATGTCATAAATTATTTCTTGACCATTAGCAGTTTTTCTGCATCATGGCTGTTCTTGGGGCGTATTAAATCAAGGCGAGGGGTGAGCGCACCAGGACATCTGCGACTGCCAGATAATTCAGTTAATTTCTATTCCCCTGAACCTGGAGGTGTTAATTTGGAGGCAAAAGCAGCAGAGTCTGAAGAATGCCAATACGTCATTTGAATGATTAATGCCGGCATGGGAATTGGGGACCTTTGTTTACTCTTTAATTCTGACATGGCACAGCGCGGGGGACAGTGGCTAATTTCCAAAGTTAAGGGCAAGTTCTCCGGGTATCCTGGACCATGTGACACGGTCTGGGAGCCTGGGGAATATAGGAGTGTGCAGGTTTGTGTGTGTAAACTGTGGGGTGGGGGTGAAGCGGATGGGTAGGGGTGGCACGGGTGTTACTTGTTGGGGGATGCGTAGTTAACAGAATGGGGGGCTGGGGGAGAGAAGAGATGAGTGATCAGGGTGCCTTTGTTCTGATAATGGGTGCAGCCAGGAGAACAGACGAAATAGTTTGTGAGCTGCTGAGCTGGGCCCTCTTAGGTGAAAAGAACTGCATGAGCACACGTGTGAATACAGACGCATTCTCACACGTACCCACACATGCAAATACAGACGCGATCTCACACATTCACGCACGCACGCACACACACACACACACACACACACAGTCAATAACACAGACGAGAAAGAGGAGAGAGTGAAAAAGAAAGCAATTAAAGTAACTCTTATGCTTTCATACATTAATCAGTTTCAGCAGCTAAAAACAAATCATGCAGACCAAAAATGCTTTTAAAAGCAGAGAATGATACTGACCTTTAAAATGAACATGTTAGCTCTATATAAAGCAATGGGCAAGAGGAAGTCTTTGACAGGTTCTCCAAGAAATTGTTCCATAATCTTATCATGCTTCTCAGCATACAAGGCTGTTGTGCTGTGCATGTAATGTGGATGCCTTTTCACATCAATTTCAGTGTGACTATATATTGCACACAGACAGTATCACTTGCAAGATATTTAAAACTGTAAGTATTTGACAGTGAACCGCTATATGTCATTGTATTCAAAACTTGATTTTTACCAAGCATATATTGAAATTAGTATATTCTACTAAATCATGCTTCTTTCTTACAGAAAGGTTATATTTATGCTGGATATCTGTTAGACATCATATATTATTCTAACGATTACACATTTTTGTTCATCCATAACTACATTTATTCAGACATTAGGTATTGGCTGTAGAGAAGCAGAAAAAAATCAATAATAAACAATTCCCTTGTCAAATAAATAATAAGCACACACACACTCACACACACACACACACACACACACACACACACACACACACACACACACACACACACACACACACACACACACACACACACACACACACACACACTAAACTAAAAATATATGCTTTCTCTAGGTCACTCCATAAAATTGCATAATTATAGAACTTGGAGCATCTGACTGAAGGCATTAGCTTGAGATGAAGACAGGGTCAAAATATATGTACTCATAATTAATTTTAAAAAATGAAGTCAAATGCATTCACTTACATTTCCTCAGTTTATTTATAATTTACATGGATGTCCATTCTCTGTTCCAGTAACTGTTTCTGTTCCAGGCTAATTGTTGAATATTCTCAAAGCCTCATGTTATGTTAAAAGGGGGAAGTCAGTGGAGACATTAGGACACATTTATCTGGATGTTTAGCTGACAAATGAGACTGTCGCTGGAAAATCACAGTGCTGGTAATTGGTTTTTAGCGTGTGTAGGAAATACTTTCTTCTGAGCGGCTCCGTTCGCCTGCTGCCAAGTAGCTAACAGGCAGGCCCTGCCAGCTCTGCGTCCCTGAGCTGCGGGACTTGGCTGGCGAGACTGCAGGGCCCTGTAGACGGAGCATCCTGCCTGAGGTGTGATGTACTCATCTTGAAAGGGGTGACTGGCACCGGGTGAGGTTGCGGGCAGGTGCCCGACTGGGCTGGCATGCTTGCCCTCTGCCCCTCCATCCTGTGCCTCCCCCTTATTCCCGCGCCCTCTGGAGTGCATTGACAGTGACTGATTTCCTGTCTCTCGCACAGCTCCTGCCTCCCTGGCACTTGGCTGTACCCGGCCCCATCACTTATTCATGGGAACAGGTTCAATCCCTGCCACCAGTGTTGGGGAGTGGACAAGGCGTGCTGTGGGTGGTTTTCTCACAGATGCCAATTTGGCAGTTTACTTCATATTTGTGGAGCGAGGACAGCTTGATGTTATTTCTAATGTCCAGGTTAATACCCTAAAGTGTTACTTTGATGTAGTTTTTACCACCAATCCCTGGATTCATTGCTCTCAAGCTTATCTCATGAAATCAGGAAGATACCCTCCTTCTGTATTACTAGGAATGATTAATCATTTTCATAGGTACTTTGGTGCAGTGGCAGGTGTGGCCACTGGGCCGTGTGGTGAGTGGGTGAGGAAACACAACAAAAGGGCAACAAAAATGGGTCAAAGGCCATTTATTTACCACTTTTGAGGGAACAAGGAAATACCAAACAAATAATAAACACAAAACAGGGGCAAAACTCAGAAACAGCACAGCCATTGGGAAACATCTTCAGCCTCTTTGGCTGTGCTTAAATTCAAGGCCTAATTGAAGGCAAGTGCTCACAGATGAGTTGATTAGAAACCACTCTCAGGTGAGCCTGCCTGTTAGTGAGGCCACTGCTGTTGCAGCTCTGGTTAGCTCTTCTGGCCGAGGGAGGGAACCAGGAGACTGACAGCAGTTCTATGGGAGGGGGCAAGATGCCTGCTCCTCCCTTCACCTCCCCTGGTGCCACAGTATGTATCTACTCTTACAATACTGTCCATCATACGATTTTATCCATATTGATATCATAGAAATGTAAAAGCTTTCACGTGGCATAGTTAAAGGCCAGCGTCAACAGTTTTTCAGCTTCCGAAAATTCATTTTCATAAAGGAGGATTCTGCTCTTCCAAGACACCTGAAATTTCACCACATTATCTCCAAATGTCACTGTTATCTTTGGACATGAACCATCTATCTGTTTGTAAATACAGTGGGCATCAAGGTATGGATGCCCAAGTCTATGTGCCTCTGTGGTGCAGGCGTTTGGGCTGCTGTGTGTATGTGTGAGTCATTTTTTACAGTGAAGAGCTGGGTTTGACAGCTCCCTCTCATTCTAAACAGTAGAATAAAAGAAGGGTGGTAAATACAATTCAACATGAAACAAAAACAATAGTAAATAATAAGTGTCTGGCGCGATGCTGAGCCGCCTGACTGCAGCTCCATATCACAGAGGACTCTCGGGCTGCCGCAGCCAGCGCGGTCCACGGGAGTGCTGTTTTACTTGGCTACACAAAGCGCTCATGGACAAACTGAGACTCAGTTTTTCCACAGATTCATGGGGAGACTTGCATACTTTTCAGCTACTGTCCAAGAAGATTTTCTCATATTCATACCAAAGGATAAGAGCCTATGCTTCCAATCAAAACCATGCATGTCCATTTTGTGCATATATGCAGTAACGGCTTCATGAATCAACAACTAATAAAGTTACTTCAAATTCCAATCATCATGATTTTTGAAATAAAAAAAGGTTTTATGTAGAAACAAATTTAACACGTACAAAAATGTTTTTTTGGAGAACACCATTTTGTCTTGAAACGGACAAAATGAATGCATGAGCCTCTTCATCTTACCTGCTTTTTATGTTTTTTTTTTCCTTTAGTACAGCATGAAACTATAACCGTTGTTATCTGTGCTTTCCTTCGTCCCTCATTGTAGACTTGTGTTGACGGCTGGGTGCTCAGCCCCCTTTATCAGCGACAACCCCTAATCAATAAGTAGGACATCTAGATAAGGCAGAACAGCAAGTACAGTAATCACTGAAGGACGAGCCACCTGCTTCTCCTCTGAATACAGAACGCCCGGTCGGGAAGACCAAACACAACAACAACAACAACAACAACAACAACAACAACAACAACAACAACAACAACAACAACAACAACAACAACAACAACAACAACAAAAAGGATAAATCAGACTGATGCAAGTGAGGTCACGGTTTCTAAATGTGTTATAAGACTGGGATGTCATGGTAACCATTGTAGACTCCTAAAGAACGGATGCCCACCCTTTCAGAATTGAATTGAAAAAAAGATATATGTTTTAGAAATGCATCTGCATATGAGGTAATATGGAGTTAAATGCTACTCTTATGCCAAGATGTTTTTTCAAATTGTATACCAAATATAATCCTCAAAAATACCTAAAATCTCTTGTCAATCTACTTGAACCATAAAGCATGCTGATGCAAGTACAGAAATTAAATAAATAAATAGATCTGTATTTAAAAGTGTGGATTCTAACACAGAAAAAAAAAAACACCAGCAAATTGAGTGGTGACAAATTTCAGTCTTGTGTCCCCAGATACAAGGTGTTATTGTTTGCTTTCATTTAAAACATTTTTCTAAAAAGCAACAGGAGCCCCATTTATGGGTAATCTTGCAGCAACTATTTCCTACACACAAGAGCACATCTGTTTTTCACATTCTTTCTTACTTTAAAGTCCCTAAAGGTACAGTTAAATTAGAAGCAGAACAGCTTTATACATGTAAAACCCAGCAATAATGTGGGGGTTGACATGACCCTAAAACCAGCCAAAGTCCGGGTAAACATCTTAACAATATAAATGAAAGTGCACGTGTGTTTTTCTTTTTTTATTTTTGATGCAAGAGAGGATAGAGGTAGGGGGAGAGAGGCATACCTGGGCTGAATACCAGGGCAGTATTGTTAACACTTACATGACTTTGGTATCTTTAATCCCATTGTTATCTCCAGGGTTATTGGCTTTTCGCCTCTGAGCGAAGACGTGGGGCCTTAGCTGCAAAGCCAGCCTGGGAGACCCCTGGGTTAGCCCTGCCCCTCCGTGGAGCCTGATCAATGGCCTGGCTCTTTTGAAAACTAAAACCCGGCTGAACTTTGAAAGCCTTTCAGTGATCACTGAGCCGCTGGGGGGAGGGGGGGGCGCTGCTGCTGGGAAAAGGGTGTGAGGGAATGAAGGAAGGAGGAAAAGAAAAAAAGGAAGAATAAAAAGAGAAAGCTTCATTTCCCACAGCTCCCCCTTTCCTCCATTTTTACTGGGGAACGGTCAGGGAGCCAGTCTTGTTTCCGGTGGGTTGTGGGGGTCAAATACCAGCCTGGGTACTGCTCTGCCATGTTTGAGAAAGGCATGGTATCCAGAGTGCTAAATTTAATATTAAGCCATGCAAATTGGTTAAAAAGGATATTTATGTAAATGTATTTTTAGGGTGAACTATAGTGTGCCTCTGTGGATGAAAGAAGACTGCTGCTTTTGAACCATACATCAAGTTTAGGTGTCAATATCGGAAAAGGCCTTTGCCTACTTTATCTGTATTGCTACAGGTACAAAGTTTAATTGCTGCTGAAAGCATTAAATAATCAGCAGCTTTTTCCAAAATGTCTCAGAGGTGGAGAGACCACAGCTGTAAATTTTCAGTTGCATTAGCTTAAAAAATGATTTAGATATTATCTTAGCATGCAGAGGAAGCCATTGGCTCATGTGCTCTGGAGGATATTTCCTCTCTAATCAGTCAGAGAGCACACTCTCTCATAACCTTTATTATTTACAATGAAAGAGCATAAGACACATATGGTCATTGATTTGTGCCCATGGCCATGTGTGTGAACTCAGGGAGAATCCTTCGACAATATTTTCATCCATGAAACAACAGCTCTCTGCAATCCTCAGCTGCCAGAGTGACGTTTTGACCTTTTGACATTTGAAAAATATAGCTAAATATGACATTTTTGTTGGCATGGGATCTTTAGTTCTCAAATTCAGTGACAAGACTTGTTTTACTGTATGAGGTAAAACATACAGCAAAAAGCTACGTCTTGCTCTTTCTGTAACATTCTGATTTTTTGCATTATTATCCCGATTTTTCACTTTTTCTCCCAACTTGAAAACAACCAAACTATTTTAACAACCCTTTCCTGCTGCGTGAAGAAAGAGAGAGCCACTGACATGTGACTCACTTTACAAATAATTTTCCTCCTTTCCACAGTGCAAACGCTTCACCAGTTACACACTGCCCATGATGCCAGTGATGAGACTAGCTGATGCAAGAAAAACTAGCTGGCTAGTAAAAAAAACAAAAAAACAAGAGAAACTAGCTGGCTTACCCCCATCAGGCTGGGTCAATTGTAGCCTCAGCAATGTGGACCTCCGGCCATAGCTGGTAATGATGTTGCTGGGAGTCGAGCACCCAGTCTCAGGGCTCAGGCTTGCTTTCAAAATGCAAACCTCTTTACTGCATGAGCCACCCGGAGGCCAGAACAACTCATTCTAAATAAAGGCAGAACAGCTCAGTGAATAAAAGTAGGTAAATATGTATTTTGTTTGATCTTTAGTTTTATAGAAGGTTTCTTTTCATTCTCAATGCCCAGCTTTGTCAGTCTGCATACAGAAGCCACTCTGCCTGTGGGATATGAAAAATGGCTTTATCTTCTTGAATATATGAGGAATTGTTGATGTTAACAAAGCACCTCGGGCTAACAGCAATGTAGTTTGATATTTACCGCTGCTACTTTGAGTGATGAGTTACATGAGATTCACACAGAGAGACGGCTGTTCTTCGCTTAATCAAAACATTATAGAACAGCTTCTACCAGTTCAGATACTGCAGTGGTCAGAGTCACATTGTGTTTAGGCTGATTGCTCCAAATCTGACTGCAAGAAATGCAAGAAAACAAAACAGAGGAGTGGAGCATTGACTTTATTTCTGATAAGCCATGAATGTGACTACAGGCGTTACTTTAATAAACATTCACATGAGAGTGTCTGTCATTGAATACAATTCAGAATGTGGAGGTTAGTCATATTTACGTTTTGATTTTCAAATTTCACCCATATTCTTACCTTTATGCAAATAAATGCAACACTCAGATAGAGAAATGGATAATATTGCTTGCTGTGGCTCTTTAGTGTGCCATCTACTGTATAAGTTATGCAAACTTGGCAAACTTAGCCAGCAGCAATAACCAAAGATCAAACAGGGCCATGCCCAAAAGCTCTCACCTATCATCATGGTCACACGTTATACTAAGTGTAGTTTGCCAAGGGCTTCATTAACATCTAATAACAACTTTATACATCTTTGTACATCATGACGGTTTAATTCATTGCATGTTGCATAAGTGATTCTCAGCTGTGAAATCATACATGATGACAAAAGTCCTGCACAAATGCTTGCACAAAATGCTGTTCTATGGTGCATAGTGCATTGATGTGTACCAATTGTTGAAGGCATTCACCTATTTAGAATTCCTGCTTTCTATCAGGTCTTTACTTTGTGTACATGGTGTCACAGTCCACTTTACGCTGGTGCTTGTAGCTGACATCGTTAGTTGCATTTGGTAAGAGTTGTCATCTTATAAGCCAATTTGGACAGACGTATGTGCCAAATAAATGGATGTAAATGTTATACATGTTAAAAATTCTGTGGAATATATGATCTCAACAAGCACACAAAACAACGCAGGCCATTGCATTTAATCACATCCTCTTCTCTCCGCTAGGGCTGTGAGAGAGGATGAAGAAATGAAGGGGAGCAGAGCAGCTTCTCATTATCAGGGTGCTGGATCACTTGTACATAGATTCCCTATTCTTACCTGCTGGCATTCCATAGCCACATAAAGCACAAAGCTCCATCACTGGCATTGACGAGTCAGAGAGGATAAATCACACATTGTATCTCACACAACCTCACGCACACTGTGCCTTCAGTATGTTCATGAAAACATGCCTCAGTATGCATTGCAATACTCCATGCAAAAATGTAGCTAAACTACATTTAATTCATAGTTTATAATCTTTCCCAGTAGTTAAAACCAGGTTTTCAAAAATTTGACATACCTTTTGGCATCCATTTGGTTTCATCTTTCTGTATAATTCAACATTTTCTTAATTATTGCACATTTTTGTGCTTCTTTTATTTTGTAACATTGTGGTATTGTCATTGTACACCTTTTGCATTTGATTCAAATCTTTGGGTAAAATTTACGCTGAATTGCAAGAGTACAGAGAGAGAGGGAGAGAGAGGGAGAGCAAGAGGGAGAGAGAGAGAGTGAGGGAGCGAGAGAGAGAGAGAGAGAGAGAGAGAGAGAGAGAGAGAGAGAGAGAGAGAGAGAGAGAGAGAGAGAGAGAGAGAGAGAGAGAGAGGGAGCCCTCAGTCTGTCCTATTTCTCCATAGTGATGGCTGAAGGTACCGAGCTGTCCAGTTTCTTACTTCCAGGTCCAAGTGTTGTACATCCTCTCTCACAGCTGTAACCCCCCTACCCCACTCTTCTCCTCCGTCTCACGTTCGAGTGTTTACTCGCACAGGGACACGAGTGAGATGGGGGTGGGAGAGATGGAGGGGGAAGGCTTCTCTTGCTGCCTGGCTGTGGCTTAGTGGCACTGTAGCAGCTTGGTGGGCTGTCTGCATCCAGATGTGGATGCTGTGGCTCTACTGCATCTTTTCGCGCTGCAGAACACTTAATGGGAGGTGATGAATCACGCTTCTGACATTCCTAATTGCATTCCCTTTTTACTTTTCTATAATGACAGCTGTTCTCTGGTCCATCCTAAATGCTTCCTATGTCAAACCTGTCATATCTAGAGCCCAAGCTTCCAGCTTGACATGCATACAGTGTGTGCATATGTGCATGTGTTTGTGCAGAAGGACAGAATGCGTGCATGTGGGAACATATGCACAATGGTATCTCATTGTATGTTATTCAACAGAAAACAGACAGGAAACTTTTTACCAGCCCAGTGTCGTTTCTACATACACGCCAAGAGTTACAGGCTTCTACCAAAAACATTCTGAAGCAGTGATACTTTCTGTTTTAATGGCTTAGTGCACCACAACATCACATTATTGCCTTGTAGATCGTAATTCATGCATCTGTGTTAACATCTGACTGCATGGCTTCATCATCAGCCTTTCTGTACTGTCATATTCAGTTAATTACCAGGTCAAAAAAGCAATTTGTACCATCCAAGAACAACCCCCCAAATTCAAACCACCTTGCACATTATGCAAAGATGCCAGCTGCTGGTAACACCTTCTGAACAAGTTGGTAAGAGGGTGAGAAATAGGAGATAGAGAAAAACAGCACAATAAATACATATGATTAATCTCATTTTGCAACCAACCTTAAAATAGAACCTGTAATTCACAATTGTTCAATCTTTGGTTTCCTCTCTGTGGAAAGTTATCTACCAAGTTACCAAAAAATTAATAATAGCGCTAGTTTAAGCAGAGGATTGCTCCAAATATTAAATTATAATATCAAGTTCCAAATGAGAACTTGAAAGGAGATTCTGCAGTTTCATTAGCCGTTTGATCAGATTAGATGTTTGATTCTTGGTGTCCCCCAGAATGGGATAAATCCATGGAGGCAGGGACACACTGGGTGATATGTTATTACTAAATTTATGATTGTTTTAATTCTATGTCATATAAAGCAGATACATATACACATGCATCCATAGCAACAAGTTCAATGTGACTAGACAACAAATATGTTGTTCGGCAGTATGTGGTTGTGGATACAATTTAGGCCTCTTTAGGGTAAGCTGTGCTTTACACCCTCCACTTCCCAGCTCCACCCAGGGCGTGGGCAACCATAGCACTTCACGTCAGCATGGCTCTAGAGGCAGCTCTGATGCTTTCAGAGATGCGTCAACTGGACACATTAACTCATAAAATATCCTCCCGCCCATGAAAAATGCAGCCCGGCTCTGAGAACACGGTATGTATAATTGATTCAAATGAGGAGCTCTTCCTCTGTGTGGCTCTCATGCTTGACTTGCCAGGGTTTGGAGCGGCAGTGGGAGGCGAAATATAGGCCAGGGGAGAGAGGTCTCCAGGCCCTGGGCATGACCTGCCTTCCCATCCTGCACCTGGGCTCCCGTTTCTCCAGAATGAGGACAGCAAAGCACTCTAGGGCTGCCAGAGTTGGCCTCTTCTCTAATTACTTGTTTCTGTCTGTCTCATAACATGGTCAGAACACGGCATCATATGTGCAGAACAGTGCAACGGCAGACATGGCAACCCTTGTAAATCTCTGACATATTAATAAAAATAAAGTTATTTTTAAACTATGCAGACACATAAGGAAAAAAGCAAATAAAAAAACAACAGGAATGCAAGTAACATTGTTAGCTCAGGAGAGCTTTAGATGCTGGTTTATTAAATATGTGCTGGTTTATTAAAGAGACAGACAACGGCACACAAATTGAAAATCTTCATTATTGACCTGTATAAATTGGCAGCATGCACACATTTTAATAATACATGACTCCTCCCCCCGCACACCCCAAGCTCTGTTTAAAATGTCTGTCCAGGAGATCTTTCAGTTGACTTGAGCTGAACGTAGATGAATATTTTACAAAGCTTAACCACGGCTTGCTTTAAATGTAAACATTGCCAACGTGAGAATGAATGTGCTCATCGGAGGGATGCGTCAGGGAGCTTGCAGGGTCGCCGCAGGTGACGGGGGGTGTGGTTTAATGTTCTGACGCTGTGATGGTGCATTGATCTCTCTCCACCTCGCCATGTATCAAACAATGCTCCCTCTTCTCTTTGAAGCAGGACACCTTTCTCAAACTGCCCCTTTGCATATGAAATTAGCCTCACATTCTCCTGCACAACCATGGGAGAGGAGGCTGCTTAAGGTTTCTCCCTTTCCTCTGCAGGAGCCTGGGCCCTATGGAATGGCACAGGGCTGAATCAATAGCCATTGTGTGTCTCGCTTTAACCTTGCAAATAAACCAGAGCAGAGCTCAAAGAATTTAACAGTAGTACTCCTACTTAAACTCCAAGGTCATTACCTGATTCAGGGAAAGAATAACTGTGTTTCTCCTTCTCTCTTTCCCTTTTTACTTTTCCTCTCCCCCTGCCACCTGTCCTATCCTTAGCTGAATGGCAACCCGTAATCAAGTCTCAGTTGAAGACCGATTTTAATCACTCTTCACATGAAACTGGCAAATTCCTAAAGGCACATAGCTGGAAAGATTAACTACCAATTTCTCACCTTGTACTGTTCGGCTATTTTTTTCGGTTCGTTTTTTTTTTTTTTTTGCTTAAATTTATAAAATAATATATTATTGAGTGGCTGCAGAGGAAAGAGGGAGAGGGAGAGAGGCATCATGGGATTCCAAGGTCGGTGTTCTTTGCCCGAGGACTCAGCGATCAATATAATTTGGTCAATAATTTCTTTATTACTGCACTCACACTCCCAGCAAAACAATTTCAGAGTTAAAACACATTTTTGTAAAATTCATATTCAAATATTGAACAGTTTTCTTGCCTTCCAACAGTGAGTGCATATTGGATCCAAATCACATAAAAATGGCAAAGTATTTTTTTTCTGCTGTAAAATGTAGACTCCCCCATGTATTATGTAAACATTGCAATAGCATTGTACTTCAATGTGCCACAAACTCAACAACATTCCTGGTGCTAGCTACTTTTTGTGTTTAAGAATGAAAATGTTTTGAATAATTGTGAAATATTAGGACCACAAAGTCTGCAAAAAAAATCCAAAGCAAATGTGTTCAATCACGCACCCACACCCGCATACTCACGCATGCACTCGAACATGCACACGCACACACACACACACACACGCACACACGCACACACACACACACACACACGCACACACACACACACGCACACACGCACACACACACACACGCACACACACACACACACACACACACACACACACACACACACACACACACACACACACACACACACACACACACACACACACACACACACACACACACACACACACACACACACACGCACAAACATGCATACAGAATGTTAGCCCATAAGGAAAGAACTCCAGGGTAAAGGATACAAAGAGATCTGTGTATGCTGGTCTCGTTGCTGCCGACAGTGGCAGGTAGGTTGAGTTCGGCACACTTTGTCTCTTCAATTGCAATTAATTGAAAACAGACGTTTTTTTGTGACAAACAAACATGCATTTTGCAATTTGTTATTTTCATTTTAAAAAAGAGAAAGACAAGCTTATGCTTTAATTGAATTAAACCTTTAAAGGAACTAAATGAGTTGCGATTGAATCTTGCTCTTCACGACTTCTCATTATTCCCCCTTTAATGTTAGCCCCTCCCCAATTCTCAAACCACCAGTGTGACAGTCTCTTTGTGGCAGCTGTCCACCTCAGATGACATGTGATGCACATGTGATGCTGTGTATCTCTCAGGTTTCTCTGTGAGCCTCCCTTCACTGTAAATCACATAGAGATCATATTGAAAGGCGCTATATAAATGCATTCCCCCTTCTCGCCCTTCCCAGGTTTTGAGGTTTATTTACAGTGCAAAGCATAGATTTTTTTTAACCAAGCTGAGATAAAAATGGATCTGCAGAAAAACAGAGGGAAAAGTGTATTCAAGGTTTGCATTATAAGTGAAATATAGTGAAACATCCATTCATTGTAAAAATGTTCCTTACTCTATCAGGGGAAACTGTTTTATTTCCTGACACTGTGGGTTGGAGTGAAAGAAATAGCACACACTGCAGGGATATTGCAACAGACACTTTTAACACACATTTCATTTTTTTAAAAAGGAAGTCTATCAGATTTCCTCAGTCAGGGCTTGGTCGAAATGATGCTAGCCTCCCAATATATTTAAAATGAGAAATAGGTGGAACGATATAATCTACTGTTTAACTTCTTATTTTTTATCTGTGCCAACAGAAAGGTTTATAGAATACATAAATGCATACATAGATTGTACACTATTTTCAAATGCAATATGATTCAAATGAATATATTGACAGCTGGGGAAGAAAGAGCAGAGTCTGGAGACAGTATTGATTAACAGATATGTGACGGAGGGAATCAGTGTGGTGAAGCTAACAGATGAAAATGGCAACAGATACAGCACCGGCATCAATGTAGGCTGAGGGGTACATGTCTGTCTGAGAGAAGAATGGCGGAGATTTGACTGCACTCTTCAAATGCAGTATATGCCAGCTACTATGAGAAAAGCCATGTTGTGTTTTTCAATGCTTTTGGACAAATGATCGTTGTAAAGCTGCTTCATCCTATTTTGTAATAGACATCATCAAATTATTGTCTGTAATGAAGGGGAGTCCTGTACGTTTGAAAATGACCTTACTGTTATAATATGATTATTTTCTGTAGTTCTGTGCTTTTCGTTCTTGAGTAAAAGATTTTTTCCCAATGGAATATTTTTAATTATCATGTTAATTGCGAAGGACAAGTATAGTGCTGGGAAAAGAGAGAATGAGATTTGGGGCATAACAAGCATTTTTATGGAGGTACAGCATCACAGCTGCAGTAAATATACAGTATAGGCCGCAACATCATTGCTAGCTCGCTTGCTTGCTTTGTTGGTATTTTTAATT